>CAKAKR010063495.1:7458-25129 GCA_916700685.1 Adelosebastes latens
GAGAGCGGATGGACAGCTCGGCTCTGCTGGCTCAGCCGCGGGCCTCGCTGCCGCAGCTGTCCGGACTGGACCCGCGGAGGGATTACACACACGGTGTGCGGCGGCCGGACGTGCTGCTGCACTCCGCTCACCCGGGACTAGACTCCGGGATGGGAGACGGTCTGCTGCACGGGCTGCACGGCATGGAGGACGTCCAGGTGAGGCACAGAGCACACCTGAGATTTACACCAGTTAAAGTGCATTTAACATTTTTTTAATTATTTATTTTTAAAATGTACTTTAATTAAAGATATGATGATGAGCAGGACTATTATTTCAAATTAATTTAATTTACATTTTATTTTATTTTTTATTTTTTTATTTTTTTATTTATTTGCACATATATAAAACTTCACAAAATCCAGTCAATGAAAAAAAAACAAGAAAGAGTCACAGATCACAGCTGAGATTCACACCAGTTAAAGTGCATTTAACATATTGACCTGTTCCAGTAAGGATTCATTTTGTTTAGTTTATTTTTGTCCATGTTGTATTGAGGATATTGGGATCATTATATACCAGAAAGGTAAAACTGCTTCACCAATATGCCACTGCAATTACAATTTATTGAATATTATCTCGATATTATATATAACATGTATGCATTATAATCATGCATTTAACCATTCACATTTACAGTAAAGCACTAGTATGTTTAACTAAAACAAACTCCAGGTATATAAACCTGGAGTTTATAAACCTAATATAAACCTAATTTGGATGGCATGAAATACTTCAACAAAATTAAAATATATTAATTAAAAAGAAGAAATTTGCAGTGTTCAGGTGAGACACAGGTCACAGCTGAGATTTACACCAGTTAAAGTGCATTTAACATATTGACCTGTTCCTGTTAGGATTCATTTAGGTTTTTTTGTCCATGTTATATTGAGGATATTGGGATCATTATATAGAATAGAATATAATAGAAAGCTTTATTGTCATTGTATTAAATACAACGAGATTCACATTTGCCACTTCTGGTCAGTGCTTTAAAACAAATACTTGACAAGACTAAACGAGGCAGGTAAAACCTATATAACAGGTAAAACACACACAGTTATAAAGCAAATAAAACTGGTAAAGTAGATGTAATAAATAAATATAAACAGAAGTGTTACACTAGAAGTATAAAATATAAAAATAGATGTAATGTAAACAGAGGTAATTGCACTTGTAAAATAGGTAGGGTGGATGTAATAAATAAAAGTTTCACTTGAGGTGTATATTATTGTATATTATCTCAATATTAGATATAAAATGCATGCATTATAATCATGAATTTAACCATTGACATTTAAAGTAAAGCACCATTATGTTTAACTAAAACAAACTCCAGGTATATAAACCTAATTTGGATGGCATGAAATACTGCAACAAAATTAAAATAGATTAATTAAAAATGAAGACATTTGCACAGTGGATGAAAGGGATTGGTAATTGTTGACAGTGGTCTTCCTTCATTGTCTCCATGGCTTCAGAGTTGAGGTCAGTGACCTCAGAGCAGCTCCCTCAGGGCTACATGGACTCTCCCAGCAGCTGGAGCCTGAACGCAAATGGCCCACAGCGAAACTAACTGTCTGCAGAGAGCTTAGACATCTTCTTTGATGAGAAGATGCTGATATGTGGAATAATTCATACAAATTGCTGCATGGAGCTCAAATGTTGCTTCATGTGACTTCAAATTCACCTTAATGTTTCATACATATTTGAGGCAGAAAAGTCTGGAGAAGATTCTGCAATATTTTATCAACTTTGTGTTTTTTTAAATCCATCCAATTTTGTGTTTTTTTTTAAATCTATCCAATTTTGTGTTTTTTTTTTTTTTAAATCTATCCAATTTTGTGTTTTTTTTAAATCTATCCAATTTTGTGTTTTTTTAAATCTATCCAATTTTGTGTTTTTTTTAAAATCCATCCAATTTTGTGTTTTTTTAAATCTATCCAATTTTGCACAAAATTTGTATTTTAAAATGTATATGGTATTATTATTTTTTTATATTATTATTATTATTATTATTAGATCCATGCTCATATTTATTGTTGCATTTTTATTCATGAAATTTGAAGGTTGTCATTTTTGTTTTACAAAATAATATAGATATTGTTTTTTTATTATTATTTATTTATTTAATCTTTTTTTTTTGCTGCCAAGGTACAAAATAATATACCCAATAAGTCCAGTTAGCAGCTCAGTGTTGGTGAAATAGAGTTTGTAGTGAGCTGTGTAGGATTTCATCTTCCCCTCGTCTCCCCTCAGGGCACAACCATCACGAATTGTTTGCCATTTAACCTCCACATTACATTCTCATTTCTGGCTTTCCGTATTTGTGTCATGCATTTATTAACCCCATTTAAATTTGTTTTAACAACTTCTATTATTTTTTATATTCATCTTTTTATACGAGCGTGCAGCAAATGATGACAAACAGCAGGTCTATTCAGAGAGGAATTTATCTCTCAGGATGATGATGATGAATGAGGCTTTAAATGTGTGAGAACAGCTTCTTCTAGATGAGTCACGTCATGATGAATAAAAAGAGTAAATGGATTAATAAATCAGATTTGTTTGCTATGTGGAAACAATTTAAGGACGTTTCTTCGTTTCTTTTCATTGTTTTTCGAGACCTGAAATGCAGGAATTTGTGAAAAAAAACTAAAAATAAGTTTCACATGATTACAGTATGGATGTTCTTGTTTAAAGCAGACTATAATGATTTTGTATTTATCTCGCTTCTAACAGACCATTGATGACAACGGAACGAGCATCCTGGATCAATCAGTAATTAAGAAAGGTAACACACACACACACACACACACACACACACACACACACACACACACACACACACACACACACACACACACACACACACACTCTGCTGTCTGTGCTCTCAAGAAGGTTGCCAATAATTCTATCAATGCATCAATATGATTAAAACAACATTTCAGAGAAAATAGCCCAGAAAAAATAGCCCATCATATATATATTTACAAACACACACACACACACACACACTCACACACACTCTGCTGTCTGTTCTCTCAATAATGTTGCCAATAATTCTATCAATATGATTAAAACAACACAATTTCAGAAAAAATAGCCCATAATATATATATATATATGAAAAAAACCCATATAATTTGGCATTTTTTTTAGATTGTTGATATATGTTTTTAAAGGGGAAATGCGTAAAGTTTGGGGGTTCTTTCCTCCCTGTGCCGTTGTATAATTTATTGTCTTATGCATTATGATGATTCATGGTATGTAGAACTACAGTCTCGCTCTTAAAGGTCCCATATTGTAAGAAGTAAGATTTTCATGTCTTTTTTATTATAAAGCAGGTTTAAGTGTTTTATAAAAACTGTGAAAGTATCGAAGCGCTCACTATACAGAGAAATACACACAGCCCGTATTCAGAAATTGTGCGTTTGAAACAAGCCGTTAGGATTTCTGTCCATTTGTGATGTCACAAATATACAATATTTAGACCATTACACGGTTTTAAACATACACATTCTAAATGTGTCCCAGTTTATTCCTGGTTGCAGTGTAAGTGAATGTCGTCAGCTAACAGGAAGTAAACATAGACCCAAACTGTTGCCAGGCAACGCAATTCTGTTGCAATTCCGTTGAAATGCACTAAAACGGAGCGTTTCAGACAGAGGGTGAATACAGGTATATTCAGGCAGACAGTATAAGGAAAATAAAGTTTTTTTTTAACATTACAGCATGTAAACATGTTTTAGTAGAAACACAAAATACAAGTATGAAGCTGAAAATGAGCATAATATGGGACCTTTAAAAAGACCACAATTTGGATGAAAACCAGACCAGACGCGACATATCTCCATGTTGCAGGCTGTTATAAAGGTCTATCCTCTGCTCCATTCATCTGGGTTTCTTTGTGGTGCCCATGGATGAGGTATCTGTGCGCCTGGTTATAACGATGCCGGTGTATATTGAGTGCAGCAGCCTCAGTGAGTGAGTCTCTGACAGGCTGCCACGCTGCCGCCCTGATGATGTGAACTGATTTAGTTACCGGATGTTGAGTGACTGAAGCTCCCCGCGGGGCATTTAAGCCGCTGATGTAATAAATGGCACCGCTCACGGAGATCTCGTGAGCTCGTTTAGAGCTAATCTGCGGTATTATCCCCCGTGGAGCCATCAAACCAAACCCCCTCACACTGGCCCCTACGCATGCATGCATCTCTCTTTATTTTACACCATTAGTGCGCATTAACACGCGGGATGAAGGCGCATCCAGTGCTGCTGGTTGGTGGTGGGAGTTAAACCGGCCGTGGAGAGAACACAGGGAGGTGGTTAATGCGATTTTAGAGCGCGAGCCAATCAACAATCGATAATATTGTAATGGGAATGTCGCGCGTAATTAAAGGTCCCACATCATGCTCATTTTCAGGTTCATACTTGCATTTTGTGTTTCTACTAGAACATGTTTACATGCTGTAATGTTAAAAAAAAACTTTATTTTCCTCATACTGTCGGCCTGAATATACCTGTATTCACCCTCTGTCTGAAACGCTCCGTTTTAGCACATTTCAATGGAATTGCAACAGAATTGCATTGCTAGGCAACAGCTTGTGTCCATGTTTACTTCCTGTCAGCTGATGTCATTAACATACATGGCAACAGGAAATAAACTGGGATACATTTAGAATGTTTACTTTTAAAACTTTGAAATGGTCTAAATATTGTACATTTGTGACATCACAAATGGACAGAAATCGGCTTGTTTCAAACGCACAGATTCTGAATACGCGCTGTGTGTGTTTCTCTGTGGATTAAGCGTTTTGATAGTTTCACAGTATTTATATATCACTTCAACCTGCTTTATAATATAAAATACTTTTTATAATAGGGGACCTTTAAACCGGCCGTGGAGAGAACACGGGGAGGTGGTTGATGCGATCTGAGAGCGCGAGCCAATCAACAATCGATAATATTGTAATGAGAATGTCGTGCGACATTAAATAACAGTAAATGCCTGTGTGCGTGGGCGCCTCATTAAGTCCGGGGCCGCCCTCTGAGCGCGCGTGCGTGGTCTCATATAGACACTGAACAAAGTTTGACAGATTTTAAAGATGAAGTTTTAACATCTTGTGGTGGCAGTTTCTGTTAAAACAAGACACAAACCAAGGTCACAACTTGTCTTTCAAGTAAATTTAATTAAAAAAAAGCATATATTAATAAGAAAAGTATCTGCAGATGGACTCACGAGCACAGCCACCTGAGTAGGCTGTGGCAAGTGAGCCCCGAACACAAGAGTAGTCAGTATTTATACATACTAAAGCATAACACACAGATAAGTGCAAAGAAGAGAAAGATAGAAAGTGTATCATTACGTCAGCACAGAACAGACAACAGAGCATCACAAGACATAACAACTTCAGCCATCTGTTGTTTACAGTTACAGAAGGCAAAACTGTCGGGTCACTGTCTTAATGCTTATGGCGACAAGGTTGAACATGTGAGGCCCTGAGATTATCTAAAGCAGGGCTGTCCAAAGTGGGGCCCGCGGGCCAAAGTTCGCCCGCCATCAGGTTTGATTTGACCCGCCAGATGTTAGCAAATTCTTTTTTTTTATTAAAAGACCCAACCGACTTTACTGTCTTTTGGAGGCCGTACCAGGCTTGGGTTTATGGTTGGAAGATAGTGGCATCATATGAAACTAGAAAACCTAAGGACTCCATTAGTACCATATCATGTCATATTAGCTTGTCAGGAAGGAGGCTAACACTCTAAAGTTGGGCTAAATTTTGGTGAGGAAAAACTGGCATGGCCATTTGTCAAGGTGTCCCTTGACCTCTGACCTCAAGATATGTGACTGAAAATGGGTTCTATGGGTACCCACAAGTCTCCCCTTTACAGACATGCCCACTTTATAATAATCCTATGCAGTTTTGGGGAAAACATGCAGTTCTTTAAATGCAGTATACATGTGTTATTTTTGGCTATTCTAAAAATGGTGTATTTTAATATTTCTACATACTGGGGTCCTTTAACAGTCTTGGAAATGCATAAATTGCATAAATGAGCCCAATTGTATTCAGCAGGTGGGTTTTAAGGGGCTAACTATGTAAAACATATTCAATTAAGGGAACTTGGGATCCTAGTACCATTTTGCATCTTAATAATACAATACAATAGGTGTTTAATTTTGGCCCATGGCCCACCATTGAGTTCCAGTTTTGGCCCTCCAAGGGAAAAGTTTGGACAGCCCTGATCTAAAGGTACAGTGTTAACTTTGGCCTACTCCTCGGGGGTGTTGGAGTGTCAACTGCAGATATGAAAATTGCCATTACAATCTCCTTGTATTTTTTTTTAAAACTGTTTTATGTAACCTTTCCTCTTTCAGTGCCCATGCCGCACAAGAACATGGGCTCTCTGATGCTCGGTAAGGACGGCCTCATCGGTGGCATCTCCGTCAACATTAACGAGGTGTTCTGCTCGGTACCGGGCCGCCTGTCGCTGCTCAGCTCCACCTCCAAGTACAAAGTGACCGTAGGGGAGGTGCAGAGGAGACTGTCTCCACCAGAGTGCCTCAACGCCTCCTTGTTGGGGGGCGTGTTGAGAAGGTATGACTGCTGCAGCCTCAGAGCATGGAAGAAAATAACTGTGTGGATTTATAAAAAAGCTTGTGGCTCTATTAATCTATTATGAAACCCTGAGCTGTGTGAATCTGTGCCATTTACCTCATATATAGATTCTATTTAACATTAACAAAAAACCTCTGGAGACCAACTGGAGCACAAGCTGACTGTTTAATAAAGTTTCCAAACTTTGAAGCACATATTGGTCATTTATTAATATAGGCTAATGCTCTGTGAGACGACATATGTCTAAATATATGTGCCCTACTTCAGTTTACATTAATTAGTTTCCTTTTTTTCCTGCAGAGCAAAGTCCAAAAACGGTGGGAAATGTCTGCGAGAAAAGCTGGAGAAGATTGGACTCAATTTACCTGCTGGTAGACGCAAAGCTGCCAACGTCACATTACTAACATCTCTAGTAGAAGGTGATTTACTGTTTTTAACTCCATAAATACAGAATCTGCAGAAATATACACTATATTCTGAGACAAACATTTTATTTGTTACCTATGACAGTGATTTCAACATCACCAACAATTACGCACAATCAAAATATGGTACTGCAAAGGTCATGACCTTACAGGCTTGTCAAATGACAGTGATCCTGTATTCATAAAATGGCTGCAAGAATATAATATTTAACAAGACATGGAGAGAAGAGGACTGGGGTTTCTAAATGACATTAAATGATTAATTAATTTATTAAAGGCTGCAGTTTGGGCCTATATTTTCCGTATAGGCCTTGTTTCTCATACATGTAACCCTCTATAATATATCCATAAATGTGGTCATTTCAATTAAGACAACCAGGTAATATATAGGGAGAATATTTCTTTTTAAAAATGTAGTTCAAATATTTTTATTCAACCCAGGATTTACTCAGAAAGTTACTCAGAACAAGTAACCTATCAGACATTTTTAGACTTTGGGGACTATTTGTTTTACTACGTCTAAATGTTAATATTGTGTTCAGAAGTGTAATAAAAAAACTCTCTTTTTAATAATCACGAACATGAGGTAATTAGCATCTATCGTTAATTTTCACAATAAAACAGTGACAATTTACCATTTTCTATAGTTTTTGCATCACCTGAGAGGATGACAGCGGAGGGATATCTGTGTGAAAAGGATGACGCACTAGAATGAATGCTCATAAAAACAGAAAAAGAAGCATGTTTTTGTGTTGGGTGTGGTTGTTGTTGTTTGTCTACATTATATTTCCATCGACTCTAACCTCACCTGTAACGTCTCCCCCAGGTGAGGCGGTCCACCTGGCTCGGGACTTCGGTTACATCTGCGAGACGGAGTTCCCAACCAAAGCTGTGAGCGAGTACCTCAACCGGCAGCACGCGGACCCCAACGAGCTGCACACGCGGAAAAACATGCTGCTGGCGACAAAGTGAGTCAGAATCTGAATCAGAATCAGAATCGTGTTTATTGCCAGGTGTAAGAGGTATACACTAGGTATTTGCTTTGGTATTGTTGGTGCAAGTAAACAGTATAATAACAAAAGAATAGATAAAAAACGTTAGAATAAAATAAGAATAAAAATAAAAAAAATAAAAAAATTGAATATCTACCAATATACAATATACAAAATAAGCTATAAAGAAAAATAAACATGATATAAAACAGAGGAGCGTTTGATTAAATTCTGTTCTCTTATAGTGGATGTTGTCTGTCATAGAATATATATAATACATGTCTGGAGTGTAGGGAGATACATTATGACATTATGAATAGTTTAATCATATAAATGAGCAATTTAGGTATTTAGACACATTCAAACACATTCAGAGCACAGCACCATGGAGAATAAGGAGGACAAAGGTCATGACCCTGATACATATCTGTCTGTCAACACAGAGAGCAAAGTTTGATTAAATTCTGTTCCCTTATAGAGGATGTTGTCTGTCATATAGATATATATATATATAATACATGTCTGGAGAGTGACATATAGGGAGATAAAGGTGGTAATAACGTTATGAGTAGTTTAATTGAGGTATTTAGACACATTGAACCAGAGCACAGCACCATGGAGAATAAGGAGGACAAAGGTCATGACCCTGATACATATCTGTCTGTCAGCACAGAGTGCTGGGTAAAGAGGGAGAAAGTGATGTTTTTTCACAACAAAACACAAAAACATCCAGTCAGTCTCAAGACATTTCTGTCCTAACACAGCAGATGTTCCGCTATTTAAATGTCCCAAAGAGTCATATATTTATAGCTCAGAATCTCCCTGTTTGACAGAGTTTTACAGTTCCAGCAGGGTGCCATTTGGAAATGTTGCTGTTGATTTGAATTACATAACTGTCACACATACACAGGGTGAAAAACAGGACATTCTCCTTCTGCGAGTAGTTAAAATTGTGCTGAATGAAATTATGGTGAAATTAAACCCTCTGTCTCATTTTCCCGGGGCCTCTGTGGCCCCTCTAAAAACTCCCCGAGGGTGAAAACCTCTCCTGTATCCTCTGCGCTTTATACTCTATATCACACACAGTCCATTGTGCCACAGTGAACATGGCATTGACATTTAAAAAGGAGAGTGAGATTTTCTTAATGAAACGCATTGAAACTGGATATGGATCTAACCTGTAATGAAAATGGCTGATTGAAAAAAAATTGCCACACTGAAAAACGAGGGCAGTTAAATTCAATTCAACCATTTAAGAAATGAGCAGAAATACGCATTAAAAGTCAAGAGTCTTATAGTGGCTAAACAGAAGAAGCAAGGCATTAAATAACCTTTAGCTCAACATGATCCTTATTTGATGCTGGACACACAGACATTATTAAATACGAGCTCTGAGGTTGTGTATGTTTGACCTCGGCTTCTGGTCTTAGAGGCGATCCATTTTTACTGGTTCTCCTCGTAAAAGTTACTTATATTAATCCATTTTTATGGCCGTTAAACTGTGGAATTGAATCCGGGATCCTCTGTGATTACTTTTAGCAGCCGAGCAACATAGATTTTCTTTAAAGAAACCAGAGTAGGAGAGGTGATTTTATAAATGTGGATTAAATCACACTTTGGATTTTTTGCCTATTTTTTACACTGACCGAAAAAAGCCAATTAATGAGCAATCCTGTTCTACGTCCACTTATTCCCCCTGAATGAGATAAAAAAGGTTGCAAGCAGAGCTGTAAAGCATCTAACAAAGACCCCTTCAGGAAGCTTGTATTTTTAGCTTGCATAAATAGTGCTGCTGTCTGCCGGCCTGCACTGCATAAACCATCTGCCTGTGTGTGTGTGTGTAATGTACTCAGTATGTACGGTGTGTTCGGTGGTGGATGTTTGATGCTCAGATTCAAACCTGTTCCAATACTGTGTGTCGGTGCTGCCTGTTAGAAATTCATTATTTAGCAGTGAAGTGTTTCAAGTCGTCAGAAAACAACAGCGAGAGCCCTGAGTGTAGCCCGGGGTGGCGGCTTCTCCTCTCTACTCCCCTAACCCCAGCTGGGCTCGGCCTGCACAGCCTGTCACTCATTTGCTGGAGCTCTGCCCTTAGGCCGCTCGCAGGGTGTGTGTGTGTGTGAGTGTGTGTGTGTGTGTGCATGGGGCGTGCAAGTACAAATTTAAGAGAAAGAGAGTGAGAGAGGGAGAGAGAGAGAGGGGTCTCTTGAATATAAAATGTGGGCCTAAAACCAGAGGATGATTTGCTAAAAATTTAACAAGGAGAACAAGGTGAAGACGTGGTTTTTCTTTCACCGTTGCATGTGAAGAGTGAAGATCCATTCGATGGCCTCTCGTCTCAGATTACATATATTAACAGTTAAAGATATGCTCTTCATGTGGAGGCCTCAAACCAGACAGCTTTCTTGCTTTTAGTATCAGTTTCACTTCATTTTCCAGACAGTGCTATTGACTTTTAGTATTTCTGGGTGCATTTTGCTGTTAAAGTTGTAGTAACGTATTTTTCTCATTCTTGAAGGTAATTTGTCAAATATAAATGATATGATATTGAGTATAGGGATGCACTGATATTGGATATCGGGCCTATACTGACTCAAATAGCTGGATCGGATGCCAATGGGGCTGATCTATTCAATTCAATTTTATGTTTATATACCATATGTATTATATACTAGACTTTTAATTCCTGTTTAAGTTTTGACCAATTTATTGCTGCATTAAAAAGAGTTACACTTGAATTGTAATTCCTTTTAATTGTGAAGATTTTTTACCAAGTTGCTGGTGATCAACTTATTATTTTAATGATAAATAACAATTCAGTAAATTTATATCTGTGTGTTTATTTGTTCCATTTGGCTTTACAAAGTTAAGAAAGCAATACTTAAGTGAGGCCTGACGTTGCCTTACACATAAAACAATGATCCCAGTCACTTCGACTCAGTGAGGCATACAGCTTATTAATTAAACACTGGTATCGTCCGATATCCAAAGCCCAGGTATCGGTATCGGTATCGGGACTGAAAAAGTCAGATCGGTGTATCCCTTACTGAGTAGGTGTTTAAAGATGAGAGGGTGTCCAATGGAGTCAGAAGCAGAAACATTTTCACTTATAAAGCATCAACAATATAAATGTTCAGTGTCAGGCCTTCAGAATCGAAGAAAGAGCTTTGTCTTAGATTTTTGATGGACAAAAAAAGTATAAACTTCTTCACAGATAGTAGCCTCAGCCAGAAGAATTACAGACAAACTCTTACTCTCTCAGCAGTGCCACTCTGTCCAGGTAAAGGCATACTGTAGCAGCTGATTGCATCTGATGCAAGTTCATGCTTTTTCCTCTGATTGTTTTCCAAAAGCATTTTGGAAATGACACAAAATGAAACAGAGGTAAAGAGAAAAGATGAAAGAAAGTGGGCTGAACTTTGTTGCCTTGGGATACACTTACACAACATCCCTTAAAGGGGTTAAAAAGGAAAAGTATCAGGGGGACTATTTTCCTTTGGGATAGCTTTTGTCATACAAGCTGTTAGAGTTAGACAGTAGGGTAAAAACCTCCCTGTTCTCTTGTAAATATCCTGATTGGGCAGAAAACATTTAGAGAGAATGGTTGTAGCAGGAGGTCAACAGCTTGCACCATGTGGCTGAGGGAGATTTGACAGAATTGTACCAATGAAACCTGGTTTAACATCTTAAATGTGGTCATGATTACACAGCACTGGTGCACCAAGCTTTTGCTTTAGGGTCCTCTCCAAGTGAATATGTGGGTGGGGTCATTCTGGAGCTGCTGAACCATCTGATACAATTTTATCAGTCTGGGTTTCAGTGATGGTCTGAATGCTGTTTTATCCTCTTTCCCAACCTTACAAGAATACTGTTCTGGGTGAATCGCTGCTTTCGCTTTTTTATCCACTAAACAACAGCAACCGTGATTTTACATGTGCTTGCCAGCCCGTTCTCATTCCCAGGGCATCACTAACGCTTTCACTTTCATGTTACAATCAGCTGTTCGTTCGTGTCCCGTGTTCACAACATTCAGTTTAATTTACACTTTACAAATGTAGTAGTTTTAAACCCAACCATGTAGTTTTTTTTCCTAAACCTAACTAAGTGGTTTTGTTGCTCAAACCTAAAGTGATGCAAAGCTGCTGTACGTGATGAGTTGGGATGAATGTTGGCTGTGTATTCAGAAAGCACAGCACATTTGGTGGCTAACACAATATAAATTCTTATCCTCACATACTGTACTGTAACATTACTGACACCACAATTGGTTTTGATTCTGCTCCGCTGAGTTGTTTTTCCACAGGCGACGAAAATTACAAAAAATAAGAGATGCACTAAAATGCAGCTTGAAGTGAACGTGCTTGTTTTCCCTCAGTGCAGTTAAAGCACCAGAGAACTGTGAGATTGTAACGCACGTTGCTCGTTAAGTTTCAGGATGTTTTGCAGGAACATCTGCAACTAATGCTGCAAAATATCACTCAGTGTCTTCCCTTGAGACTGTTTCACCACAGAGGCATCTCGGTTAGATGTTGGTGGAGGCCGATTTGGGTGCATTTCCGGAGGTTTTAAGCGAGGCAGGGGATGCACATTCTGTATACTGTATCGGTATCGATAGGCGTTTTAGTACATAGGGCTGTCACAATATCAGATTTTCACTACACGATTATCATGGCCAAAGGAATTCACGATAACGATATTATTGAGATAGCCTATCTATAGAAAATATATATTTTTTATCAGTCAAATTCATTTTTAACATTGTTTACTGTGTGTTTTGTCTCTTCATTGGCAACTGAATTACACTCAAAACACCAGTGGTGGAGGGAGAGTCTGTAACCATAATGGTACAAAAGTGTACAAAAAGAACAATTACGTTGATGGATAGTGAAAAGGCAACCAGTTGAACTAAAAAACAAAAAGGCCTAACATTAATACCACCACGATATTGTCATAATTATTAACATTTCATTTAAAAAAATATCACAGTTGTCGTCAACACTGGTGTATCGCAACACCCCTATTAGTACCAAGTGAATATTGGTCACTCATTGTGCTCTGATATTCTGCAATTTGATTATTTACATATTGACTGCAGGCAACTTAGAGAGATTTTTTGATCATTTTACACACATGTATGCATGGTTTGGTTGCATAGTGTTATAGAATTATTGGTTTTCAGAGAGGTTTTGCTATCATGTCGTCAAAATCCGGTGTCAGCCTTTCCACTAATAACTGTTAGAAACAATAGATAAGATGTTTGGAAAACACTGACAGGTACTGAATGTCTACTACCAGCAGTGGTGTTTCTATTTTGGGTAAACCAGAGTTCCCTCCTGACGTCTCGTTGTGTCTTGTCCCCTGCAGACAGCTGTGTAAGGAGTTCACAGACCTGCTGGCCCAGGACCGGACTCCCCTGGGCAACTCCAGGCCCAGCCCCATCCTGGAGCCCGGCATCCAGAGCTGCCTCTCCCACTTCTCCTTCATCACGCACGGCTTCGGCTCGCCCGCCCTCTGCGCCGCGCTCACCACCCTCCAGAACTACCTCACCGAGGCTCTCAAAGGACTCGACAAGATGTTTCTCAACAACCCGCCCAACAACCGGCACGGGGACGGCGGCAACAAGGCCGACAAAGACGAGAAGCAGCGGAAATGAAGCGAAGACGGAGAGCCGGACGGGAGGCAGACACACAGACAGAGGCGTTATACACCGTTACTTCTAGCTTTACACCACTGCCACTGACCTGCCACACACAGGGCTGAAGACGAGGAAGAGGAGGGAGGCTTGGTAGAGAGAGAAAGAGGCAGAGGAAGACACCTGTGGGCCAGTGTCAGAGAGCACAGAGGGATGTTTCATCTGTGTTACGTTCTTTTCATTCCCCTGAGGACATGATGGTTACTGTGTTACATCCATTTCGCTCCCCCTGCCTGCATCCTGTGAGACTGAGATGCTGTGAGCAGCCAACAAACAACATTGTGTGTGTGTGTGTCTGAATGAGAGCGTGTGTGTTTGTCGTCACACAGAAAAGCATTGTGGGTATGAAGATTGGCTGATTCTATTTGTGAAACAGGTTTGTCTAAGTACGAGGAGGGAGGGTGTTAATTTATGTGTGTAAATATTTATTTATATTAATTTAAATGGATGGTTGTGTAAATAGGTGCACCATGGAGTAGGCCTATTTATTTGTGATTTGTGAGCCGGCGGGCGGAGGGCGGAGGGCGGAGGGGGGGGGCAGGACTCATCCAGTGTTTTTCTGTTCTTCTAGAGCTGTTGTCATGGTGCTGATGATGGGTAGACATGCTTCTAATTGTCCAGTGATTTCATTTCTATCACATTGATAATAAACCATGTGTTTTATTATGCGAGGAGTGCAGCCGGCGCCTTTTCTCCACTAGAGTCCCACTAAGGATCGGGGGGTCAGTTCAATCCAGTCAAAATGTAAAACGTGGTCTTCATTAGCTGATGTCACAGCATTTACTTTTAAATATCTAAGTGAAATAGTTTACATCTGGGGGTTTAAAAAGAAAATGCAACTTTCTGAATGACTTAAATTGGAGTTGGACCCCAACACTAATAGTTTTATTCACTGTGATATTCAATGTCATGGTTCAAATTCACAGGCCGGGCATCTTTACTAGTCATTCTGATTTAAATGTGTCTGTTCATCACAACATAAATGTCTTACTGGTTTAGGTGCAACATAAAAAAAGAAAAAACATTAAGATCTAATTAACGGTAATTGACGAAAAGCATTAAATTTAATTTTTATTTTCCTTTTAACTAATTATTTATTGCAGCAGACAGTACATTTCTGATCATCGTGAGGACATAAAGGACAAAAATAAGAATAAGTATTTGAGATATTCATTATAAAAAGCAACCCATTTTAACCTGAATTAGATAATAATCTATCATAATCTGGCCTTCCATCACCCTACAGGGAGGAAAATATGTGGTAGGCATAAGAAACGGTGATATTCCAAAGGCAAAATCGTTATATGCAGTGATGATTATATATGAGTATATTCCATGTTTCAAGTCAACGTTTTCAGTAATAATCTTCACCACATGTGTAGTTTATAAGGTCAAAAAATATGCTAAATGATCCTTTAAATTGGCTTATACTTTTGTTATTGCTGACATGGAGATTAAAGATATGGCCTACTGAAATTGTTTAGGGCTGCAACTAACGATTATTTTCATTGTCGATTAATCTGTTGATTTTTTTCTCGATTAATCGATTAGTTGTTTTCAAAAATGGTGAAAAATGTCGATCAGTGTTTCCCAAAGCCCAAGATGACGTCCTCAAATGTCTTGTTTTGTCCACAACTCAAAGATATTCAGTTTACTGTCAGAGAGGAGTAAAGAAACCAGAAAATATTCACATTTAAGAAGCTGAAATCTGAGAATTTTGTTTGTTTTTTTCTTACAAAATGACTCAAACCGATTAATCGACTATCAAAATAGTTGCAGATTAATTCAATAGTTTACAACTAATCGATTAATCGTTACAGTTCTAATTGAGTCCATAATGCAGCAGCAGGGTTATATAAGAATAAAAGTATATGGAAGTGTAGTAGTGAAACCGTGGAAAAACAATACAACAACACAAAATCTAACCTCATATCAACAACAAAGTCATTACAAATGTGGATTGCCTGTAGGGCTGTTCTTTTTGGATTGTATTAGATTATCAAAATGCTTCTGTTATTTTGTCCACCCCCTGTATAAAATAATATTGAAGTAAAGAGTGTGACAGAGAGGGATTTTAAAAATGAGAACACAGTATTTTTTAAAGTATAAATCTGGCTGGGGAACACCCGAAGCCCAAGATGATGTCCTCAAATGTCCTCAAAGATATTCAGTTTACTGTCATAGAGGAGTAAAGAAACCAGAAAATATTCACATTTAACAAACTGGAATCAGAGAATTTAGACTTTTTTTTTCTTAAAAAAATACTCAAACAAAAATAAACAAATTGATGATCAAAATAGTTGCTGATTAATTTAAATTAATTTAATTTAATAGTTGATAACTAATCGATTAATCGTTGCAGCAAGACTGAGTGTGCATTTACTATCACAATCTTTTCCAGTTTAAGTTTTGATTAAAATATTATTTAAACATATTTTATGTTAGCTATACTGTTTGAAGGATGATACAGGCTTTGAACCAGCCAGACCTCCAGCGAAAGACACGTATCTTAAATTTTTTGTCATTTTTTTTCCATATAAACTAAAAGATTAAGTGTTCTTTAATGGGTTAAAAGAATTTTCCTATGCCCTAAAATACATACAGCATTTAATATGTATTGTTACAAAGCAGAAAAGAGTGTTTTTCTTAGCTCATGAAAAGGTGATGCATGGTTTTCATGTGTAAAGATCAAAATAGGCCGCATCCTTAATGTGTGTTAAGGTTTGGAGGCGAGTATTTGAGGCAGTGTGAACAGAAATGTGGATTAACATCCTGCATGTGAAAAAAGAAAGGTATAAATATTATGTAATAGTATGTAATATTCACATTTAAGAAGCTGGAATCAGAGAATTCTGACTTTTTTTTTCTTTAAAAATAAGTCAAACCGATTAATCGTTATAAAAATAGTTGGCGATTAATTTAATAGTTGACAATTAATGGATTAAACGACAGAAAGGCAGCAAATCCACACATTGGAGAAGCTGCAAACAGAGAATGTTGATGATGTTTTTGCTTGCTAAATGACTTGAACCATTATCAAAATAACAGAATAATAGTTTCAGCACTAAATCAGAAATATTGGTTTGGAATATAAGGTTTGCTTGTATTACACAGGTCGTGTTTTAAGCATTTGTGGTGGTCAGAGAATTTAGACTTTTTTTTTTTCTTAAAAAATGACTCAAACTGATTAATCGATTAAGATTCAAGATTCAAGACGTTTATTGTCACGCCTGTTATACTAGTACAATCGTGTGAAATGCTTTTTGCTGGGAAGCTCCATTAAAAATAATAAGTTATATTACAATTATAAAAGGAAATACTTTGTACAAGGCATATTAAGAACAGTATAAGATTTATGATTGAAGTATTGCACTTGTTATCAAAATAGTTGGCGATTAATTTAATAGTTGATGACTAATCGATTAATCGTTGCAGCTCTAAAATTGTTATCGAATATATGGCATGTTTGGTCCATCATTCAAATAATAAGAATAAGACTAAAAATAATGTTTAATAGGCAACTAAATATCTTTGTAAGGTTTCAAATATCAGTAGTCTGGAGTCTAGCCACACACACACCATGATGGATCCTGCTTTATTCCAGGGAGATAATTGGCTGTATTTTCCGGCCCTCGCTCTCTCGCACGCGCGCATGGGGGAATAGCCTCGTGCCTCGCGGGCACGCTTCTCTCTGCGGTGGATCTACAGCCGGTCTGCTAATGACTGGAGAGACACAGAGAGAGAGAGAGAGAGAGAGAGAGAGAGAGAGACATACAGAGAGACAGAGAGAGAGAGAGAGAGAGACAAACAGAGAGAGAGAGAGAGAGAGAGAGAGACAGCTAATGAGAAAGAAGAGAAAGAAAACAAGGAGCTGGAGAGGAGGAAGAGGAGGAGGAGGAAGAG
>CAKAKR010063496.1:0-13353 GCA_916700685.1 Adelosebastes latens
CTTGACCCTGGAACAGCCTCCCGCAACGTCTCAGAGAAGCCAAATCAAATGGTAGGTTATACACTTTTTTCTCCTTGCTTTATATGTTATCTCTATTTAAAAAGCGATATGTTCGTAATGTTTACTTGCTTGCTTCTATTCAGTGCAGAGTCTTCTCACCTGAATCTCTGTCTGGGCGTCTGCCTCTCTGGACTCTTGCACAGGTGGCCGATGTAGTAGAGGGGGAAGAAGAGGCTGTTCCAGGAGGTGGCGAACCAGGTAAGAGTGAAGGGGGCGTCAAACTGCTTGAAGGTCAGCTTGGCCAGCTGTGTGGAGCCCGCCCAGGAGGAGCACACGCACATAACCATAGCTACTCCCCACAGGGCCTTCTGCACCTGTACGGTTGTTACTCTGATGCAGCAGTGGAGCCGCTGCTTGTTGGTGCCGGACTCCGCTCCGGCCGCAGCACTAGCCGACTGTGCATCTGTGGTGCCCACCACATTCTCCCTGATGCGGTCTTCTCCTGCAGATGAACACATACATGTAAGATTGACAGCTAAACACACTGATACTGCAAATTTGTGCTATGATCAGGAATATTTGTGTCAATATTTCAAGCACACTTTTAACTAAAAACAGACACCCGACTCGACTGTTATCAGGCCATTAAATAGGCGTCATCAGTCACTATAAGCATAAATGTGGGTCAATAGGGGCATACTACGCCTACTACATTGCAAAAGTAAGAGTAAACCTTAAAAGCAACACGTAAAACTGAATGAAACGTTACGTTTTGCACACAAACAAAAAGGCTTCTTTAGGTTTAGGCAAAAAAACTACAACTTATTTAGGTTTAGGCAAAAAAAAGCCCACTTGGTTAAGTTAAGGGAAAAATATCTGTGTTTTGGGTTAAAGTAAGTACAAACACAACTACAAATTGTTGGTTTCACACAGGATGTAAACCCCAGTCTCCTGGGTGAAAACCCTGGGTTTTGTGTCTCGTCCATCGACCCAACCTCCATCACATATGGAGTTTCATGCCATACTACAGCACCTGACTTCCACTTCTGCTCCTGTCATAATTACTGCAGTCGCTAGAGGTCGGTGTCATGCTCTTTTATACCTTCTTTTGGTGATCTACCATGTGAATAGATGATAAAACCTACTAGTGGGTGTAGTAGGCCCGTATTGACCCACATCTATGGGGCTTATAGCGACTGATAACGCCTTTTTCATAGCATGACAACAGTCTAATCGTCTGAAACAGAAATATATTATTTATCTATGTAATTACTGTATTTCTACAAGTTCTGATGTCGTTTAGAAAATATAGTTTAGCATTATACATGTACATATATTAATTATTTGATTATCTTTTGCTTTAAATCTGAACTAAGAGCTTATATAGGACACTCTTTTTCTCTGTGTGAATGACTTCAGGTCACCCATGTCTTGCCATCTTTTTCCAGCTAAAGATAGCTTCTTTCACAGTTTAATTGAACTTGAAGGTAATCAATCAGACATCTGAGTTAAAAATGTGGTGATCAAGTGTGACAGGCTGCAGCCAAACAGAGGACAAAAGAGGGCAGATCTGATATCCAATCCAAGGCGACCTGTTCTCCACCTCGTGAGTTACAATGACGTGTATGTGTGTGTGTGTGTGTGTGTGTGTTTGCCCGAACGCCCTGAGACCCACACAGCACTGCTTAACTTTGCCATTGCTCCCGTCAGAACCTGATAGCCTCCGTACTTCTTCAATAATGTGTGAATTGAGGCAAAGTGTTCACGTGCTGTTTCCTGTCCCACTCTCACCCTCTCTGTGCTTCAAAACTGATGTTGACTTACCAAGGTCATGTTGTTTGTTACCTCGACTCACTGAAGTTACTTTGTTTACTGTCTCCTCTAAACAATTCAGTTATAGCTGTATAATCGTGTGCGGAAGCATAAAAGCTCAGAAGCTCAAACAGCAACATAACAAGAGATATATTATTCACACAGCAGATCTTCATTCACTCAGCCTCCCTTTATCTCTCAGTGACATTGTGAACAAGAACACCAACAGTAAAGTAAATAAATCATTTTACTTGTATTTGAGCCAAACAAAGCCTTTAGCTACAGTATACTTTCACCACAGAGAACAAAACTACAAGACCACAACTTTACAATCAGGGCAGTGAGGGGACACTCAGCAGTGTTGTAGACAAGACCACCTAATCCAAGACCAAGTCATGACCAAGACCAGAGTGTATCGAGAGACGGAGACAAGAACAAGACTTGCACAGGCAATTTAGTGATATCGCCGCAGTTGTAGTCTTGAAATAAAATTCCTCAAGTCCTCTTTGTCCGAGACCGAGACAAGTCCGAGTAAAAATGCGGTCCATTCCGAGAAAAGGCCGAGACTTTCAAAAAGTGGTCTTGAGTCCGGTCTCAAGACCAAGATCGATCTCGAGTACTACAACACTGCCACATAGTAAAACAACCCTGTATCAGCTCTGTTTCATAACAGCTTGTAATATATGCACCATGCATCTTCTGTAGCGTCCTGCACTCCAATATGTTAAAACTGAAGGGATCTCCCTAATGGTGCTTCCAGAGGTAATGATGTGCCGCAGGGAGTCTTTTGCAGATTCATCTGCACTGTACACTGCTGACTGGAATACAGAACGCACTTCAAAAGGCCGCAGCGAGCCAAACATATATCTAACTTAAATTGGGGTTACGTTGTGAAAATTATTATTGTACGGCATCAACGGGACTCTATCATATAATTTCAGTTGTCCTGCTTCAGTTCATTGCCATATACGTAACATTGATGACACTGTCTGACTTCATGTTAATGTGATCAGTCAAAGGGACACCTATCATCTCATATATGCAGCTTGCTACATATATTACAAAGAGCCGTATACGAGGGCATCCATCATGCTCGACGAGACGACTCATTCTTCCTGGAAGAGCTGCCTCTGACCTTGCCAGGTGGTCTCATCGTATCGCAGATTAACATCCCTGATGACTATCGCCTCCCATGCTAATGCCCCGGCTTCCCCACGCTCTCTGCTGAATGCACAAGAGATTCTTATTTATGTTTATCTGCTGTGAAAATGTGATGCAATTAAGATGAAATTATGCCGCATTATTTGTGGATCCTGAACAATGCTTCCTGCTTCGGAAAAAAAAAAAAGCACTTGACAGCTCCGACAGTACTGAGGCAAATTTGGCAGCAATGAAAGATGATTCAAGATCATTGTCTGTTCTTGCAATGAACTGATGAATCAGCAAAGAACCAAAAAAAAAAAAAGAGACAGGCACACGTGGATGTCTGTCAAAGTCTTGGGCACAAGGGTGAGAATTAAGTTTCTCTATTCTGAGCTCCAAGCCTCTTTGTCTTCTTCTGAAGGTCATCTCTTGTTTACGGCGCCCAGTGTTTGTCCTTCCTGGGCCTCCATCCCACATCCCGTGGCCCTGGCCGCTGCTCTGTACTGCAGCACAGTTTAATCTTCCAAATGCAGTGATGGGCCAAACCAATCAGCCCCCAGAGAGGCACTGGCGCCCAGCTAAGCATATCCAGCTCTGACGCATGTGATCACACTTTGTGAAGTGTCATGACAACATCAAGTGTCCTGTCACGGTCTTCAATTAAGCTGTTACCGTAATACTAATACGCTAAGTGAAACACAGTTGTATAAATTATTAATTAAAGCTTCTATGATATAATGCTGAGGCATCAATGTATACTCATTTGTTCCGCACTAACTTGAAGGCAATGCACTTCTCTCTTAAGCCTGACGGTGACTAATGATACTGTATCAACCTTGACTGCCGGTGATGAACAATATGGAGCATTGCTGAACTCATCAGAGTGAAAGAGCTGGGTCAGTAGAGTGGCTGAGTGAGATAGAAAGGCTCCTCCGCTAATGACATTTGAAGCCATTATTACCATGACTGAAACGCCCAGAAAGAGTCTCCTTCTGTAACTGCTAAACGATTAACTGAAAGCCCTTAACCATGTCAGTTAGTAATCAGATGTCAACTGTCAAGGTCGGACATGACTGCAGTAAAAAAATACCCTGCAGTGCAATGATTTAGGGGTGTCGCTGTACCGGTATTGATGATAACTGTGATATTTAAAAATTAAATATTGATATTGTGTTAAAAATACAACATAAATACAAAAAAATACACATGATAATATTGTGTAAGTAATCCAGCACCTCTTAAATCATTTTATATACAAAGTTTTGGTTACAGACTCTCTCTCCACCTCCTCGTATGTTGAGTAGTGAAAAAGAAAAAGAGACAAAACACAATAAACAAAGTTAAAGATGAATTTCCCTGATAGCATTATTATAAATATTTTCTATAGATATCTCGATATCTATAGAAAATTCTTTCGGCCTCGATAATCGTGTAGTGAAACTCTGATATTGTGAAAGCCCTAGTTTGATTATATATTTATAATATCTCATAATTAATCTCAGCCTTTTTCATACTAGATTAGGTGTAGTTGCAGATTACCCGTCTTATCAAAGATGCTTAATTTAACACTCGATGAAAATATCTCCACTCATTCAACACATTCTGTGTCCAAATGTGCTTAACTGAACCTAACAGGCATCTGTGAAATCACTGGAGACAGGAAGAAAGCGTCTGGCATCCTTGTAGGGCCGGCTTTGGATCCACTCTGACAGCTGTATATATCTTCTCCTACTCAAACGCATCCATCCCAACCACTCAGGCATACTATAACACCATGGAATTCAATATGCACAGGTGCAGATGGTTTTAAGAGGAGAGAAAGTGTTATAAGAAGATTTTACTATGATACTTAAAGCATTTATTGACAGAGAAGGGTAATATTTCAGCACTGCTGGGTCTTTATCACAGCAAAGTGTACGATACATTTCTCCTTAATTAACATTTTAGGAGAAAAATCCACTTGTTCTGTGCGACATCTTTCCAACTGTGTGAAAATCTGTTGACGAATCAGTCTCTTTACCACTAAAGACACGCAAATCAATCTTTAGCGTATATGCTCATTTGTCTGCCTCTAGTGTTTTAGTACACTGAGCACCTCATAGGGAGGGTATTGAATGTACATCCTACATCCAGTAGGGTTGAAGCACTCTGACTGGATTCATCAGGCCAGTTTTCCAGTTTTCCATGCTTCCCTGCTTCCCGACCAGCTTCATTCCCGCTCTCCTCCCTCCCCCTGCAGACTCTGCAGTGCAGATCTCTCCTGCTGATAGCTGCAAATCCCAAACGTGCCAGCAGAGCCCTGCCTGACTGCCTGCTCTCACACTTCACAGTGCCTGGCCATGACAGGCCGAGAAAGAGAAAGCCCAGCTTCTGTCCCTCTGTAGCACCCTGAACGGGCCACCGCCCACGCCATCCATCGCCCTCTCTGCCGCCCTGCTACTCCCAGAGACAGAGATCCAAGCAGGCAGCGGTGACGATAGTCTTGTGTTGGTTCACCAGGGTGGCCGTACAACTGTCGGGAGGGCTTCAACCGGGACCTCAAGTTGGAGACACCGAGGTAAGAGAGGTTTGTCTGTTTGGTTGTTTGGCGACACCTCTGTGGGAGTGAGAGTGCACTGCAGCGCTCTGCCTCAGTGATTCAAGAGGGTAAACAGATCAATCACTGATACACACTTCAGAGAAACTCTTCTCCTTGTCTTACTGTCTCTTGGGTCTCTGCTTGGTGAGGAATATGAATTGACTGGTGCAACTTACTCGTTCCTTCATGAACCATTATACCATATATACAGTATATAACATCAACCTTACCTTTGGGTGTAATAATCTTCTTAAGAGCTTCTTTGCACAAATGTAAGATTTCAGAGCAAAATGCTCGTTCATCTTTGGCTGTCACACAACATCAATCATTGCATCAGTACTCTTAATAAAAATAAACCCTTCAATCCTATGTGGACCAATTCGAGTTGTCATTTCTGACATGTCAAAGTGTGAGCCTTACACTCTGTATTTGTTTAAAAAGTAGGACAATTTCTGGAAATTTGTAAGAACTATAAACTACAAGTGTCACAGAGGGATGGTAGTTTTATCGTGGCAGGTCAGACAGACAGACAGGCAGCAGTCACTGTCTTTGTAATCTTTAAGTCTGACAGACAGTGGGAGTCTGTGATACTTGACTGTGACAGCTTGGTTAGGCCAGGCTGACAGTCAGAGGCCTTTCAACACACCAGAGCAGGCTCATCTGACAAGCCTGTCTCGCTCAATAACACAACAGAGAGTCAGGCGGCAAACACACCCTGCTGCGTCGACCAGCTGATAGGTGGGACCACATGGGCTCAGGGGACAAAGGCCCAGGAGGGCAGACAAGGACGGGACGACTGTCACCGATCCCGCTCTCCTTAATTCCCGACCGGTTTCTCCTTCAACCTCAAAGGACGTCGGAGCAACTTCCTCGCCGAGTTGCAAACTTGTTGTTTGTCACTGCCCTGACCTGCCCAGCTGGTTCAACAGATGCTCGCGATACAGGTCAATGCTGCTGCCCTCTGATGCCTCATTGGTTAGTGACACAACAAAACACTGGTGCAAGCAGGCCAGTGTGTGTTTGTGTGTGTCCGTGCACTGTGTGATACAGCAGAGCAATATGCAATTACTCATATTTGTCAGCGGGTACATGTGCCCAACAGTACATCCCCCTTTGCTGAAGCATCCCTCCCTTTCTTGCAGTCCCTTACAACAGTGACTAAAGTGTGATGGACCTGCAGTTTAACAGACTGGCAAGAGTCCCAGCACTTTATGCGACAAATCAATATTTAAAAGATTGGCCACAGCGTTCCTGTTTAAGTAATGGATAGGCAACCACCGCAGGTGTACACTGAGTGTCTGCCCAAACAGCGGTTTTACTCCCTCCCTGCACCCCAAGGCCATACATAAACCTTACGTAGGACTTACATGAACCTGACTTTGGACTTACTATTTTTACATACGTTTCGACTTTCCCATTACGTCACTGCTGTAAAATGACCTCTACAGTTTGATGACTGTTAGTTTTTTAATGGCATTAAGAAAAAGGAAGTTTATCAAACAAGATTTAGATGGAGTGAACTGCCAACTAACTCAGTTTTACAGATTAAATGCAACGAAGCACACAGCACAAATTTTTGCTGACACTATTTTCGGGCTGGTCACAATTACAACAACTGCTGTAGGGAAGGTGGAAATATTTTGTTATTTCAGCTTTGTAATAATTAGCCTTCTAGGTACACAACAACTGTACCATCTGGTCTACTGGCTGCATTAGACATTTATACCCTTTTCCCACCAAAATTCGTGCATAATATGCATTCTTTTTAAACACAGTAAAGCCAGATAGACTCCTTTCCCATTGCCAGTAGACCCTAACCCTAGCCTTTCTGTTTTTTTCCAGGTGTGTCACGTTCAACATCACAAACAAGCCGGAAAACACGGTTAGTATGTAAACAGTGAAAATATTACGGTAGTTAGCCTACTTCTTTTTATATCTGTTACTTATTCAGTCTCTCTTTCAAACTCTCAAGCCAGAGTTTGTGATTGTTGGAATAGTGGGAAAACAACGATCAGTGAGGTAAAATTACTGTTTGGGTCAATGGAGTCTGGAGCTTTGAGGAGCGCATGTAACGGCTGTTTCTCTTCACATCTAACTCGGTTTATTTTGACCAAACTGCCGAGTTTAAATGAAGTGTGTTTCAGTGATCAGCGAGGTAAAATGACTGTTGTCTCACTGGAGTCTGGTGGCTTTGAGGAGAGCATATTAATTGTATGTTTTGTACATAAATAAATTATAATAATTGTCCAAATCTCTGTTGATTTTATTTATTATATATAATAATGATAATAATAATAATATATATACATATATATATATATATGTATATATATATATTCTTCGCGCCCATCATGTTTCCATCACTGCTGATTGGAGCTGGAGCCGATAAATACCTATGACTTCTGCAGAGTCATTTGTCCCGGGAATGAATGCTGATTGTAACCTTTCCCACTAAAGACAAAAGCCAGATATTAGTGGGTGTTTTTGTCCAGTGGGAAAGGGGCTTTAGAGAGGATAGGTAGCCGCCCTGCACCCTGAAGAAAGCTTTCGGATCAACTCCCTCAATTTAGGATTAGAGCTCAGAGCTTCCTCTTTACACATTTTTGCAGAGGATTTTGCTCAAAGAGGAAACACTACGACTCCGTTACAGAAGGCATTTTCTTATATGACATACAAATGAGATACGCAGCAAGGAAGTCGTGGCAGCGAACCTCAAATGAACTTATACAATGAATCAATAGCCCTTAACATCAATCCATCTATTCCGTGAAATCTCATTCATTACAATGAAACTGATGGCACACACACACACACACACACACACTGCATTACATAAAGCGGAGCAAAAGCTTGGCCTGGCAGTAAAATAAAAGCCATCATTGTGTATTCATTGCACACTTATCAAGCGAGAAAGGCCTGTTTCACTTGCTTTTAAAATGAGTTTAAAAGCGTTATTCCTCTGACTACCTTCAGAGTCTACTCCAATTACATTCAAAGGATCAAAGTGAGACGTCACATTTTAAGGAGCTTGGAGAGGAGAATCCAAAATGAACGTCATAGCTGCTTCTGGCAGCCTTTTAACACCACTGACGCATGTTAAACGCACATGTACCTATGTTTGACCTTCATTTTGGCAGATGTAGCCTCATCTCCATGCTGAGGTTGCTGCTATATTCAAACAGCACCGAATGTACATTTACATACCAATAAAACGCATGAAAATAAGTATGAGAGGCAAAATTCAATTTATGTCCTTTGTGAGTGCGTTGAAGGAAACATGTTATTTTGTACTTTTTACATTGATGATGATTCAGGGTTTTGTGTTTTTCTCCTCAAATCGATAAAATCCTTCATGTCTTAAAGTTGCAGTCTCACTTGCTGAGTGGTAAGTGCTGCTGCTCTTTTGCTAAATGCACATATTTTATTAAGATGATGATGAATCATGCACTGTGCACAAAGGGCAGGGCAGATGGGGAGAAATCGACTGACTTTACATCCATCACTTCAGGCAATATCGACACAAAGCAACGAGTCTAATACATTCCTTTGCTACATTTCTCAAAACATCTTGAAGCGGACAGAGTAAAGCCAACTGCTGGACTGCCCTGACTGTTAAATGAGCTCATTATCAGTACATTTAAACCTCTACTTCTGTGTGTGAACAGTTATAATTTGCTATCAATCGATTGCTATGTGGTCAAGGTGCACGGAGCCCTGGAGAAAGGTCCAGCATGCTCATAATAGCAGCTGGTGAAATATGACCAGTTTCCTCGGGGAACGTATGTACGCTGAGTCACTTTTCAAAGATGCCTGTTCTGTCTCAAAGCGTGTAATGAAATTACAGAGATTAAAGGGATTTTTATGAACTTCTTACCCCTGCCTCTGACGAAAACAACACAGACATTCCCCAAAGACATTGTCGCTAGAAACACATTTGAAGAGAAATCAATAATTATCATCCATGGGCATGTTGGTTAGGTGGATTTGTCACAAGAACACATATAGAAAGCGGTAAATACTGCAGATGAAGACAGTGAATCAAACTTGTCTCTGTAGGAGAGAGCAGTAGATACCCAGAAATGGACTTTGGTCACAAAACAAAACCATTAAAGGAACGTAGGATGATTCTTGGATGTGCTGCCTGATGATAGATCGTACCACCTCAAGATTGTACCACTAAGTCTGATGTCAAAATTGATTGATGGCGGATGGTTCCACCTTTCCCTTCAAAGCGCAAAGCATGACTGATAGTCTGACATCTGACTTGATAGTTCCTGAAGAAATGTTGGTGATCTAGTGACAGTACCAAATAGAAAAACTAGAATTTCATGCTCAAATCCGAAAAAACCCATAAATTAGACTTGAACTTTTTTATACTATTATTCTTATTATTATTATTATTATTATTATTATTAATAAACTTGGTTGTCTGCAACAGGTTCTCATCCCAACTCATCACATACTGACGCTTTGTCAGACGCGTCACTTTTCGGTCGCAGTAAACACATGCTTAACAACCCCTCAACATCATTTTTTCGGTCGCAATAGACATGTGCTTAATGACCCCTCGCCATCACTTTTTGGTTGCAGTAAACACATGCTTAACGACCCCTCGGCGCCACTTTTTGGTCGCCGTAAACGTGCTTAACGTTGTGAATTAAACAAAAACATTTGCTTAGGTTTAAGCAACAAAACCACTACAGTTAGGTTTAGGAAAAAACAGCATGGTTGGGCTTAAAACTACTACGTTTGTACAGTGCAAATATGACTTGACGTTGTGAACACGGGACACAAACAAAGAGCTAATTGTAACATGAAAGTGAAACTTAGCGCACGGGACACAAACAGTGGTCTCCTGGATGACAGCCTCGTGTTGTTGGACCCATCCACCTCCCCTCCTGCCTGCCCTGTGTGTCTCTTTCGTTCTTTAAACTGCGTCACCACACTCCCGGCGCACTTTCTCTGAGCGTTTACTGTTGGAAAGCCTGGTGGGTCTCATACCGGGGCTAAAGGGTATACCTTGTGTGGTGGTATGTGACGTATTTGACGTCCCTGGGAATGAGAACGGGTTGCAACACAACATCTCCACAGTCTTGTACTTGTTGTTTAAAGACTGTACATCGCCGCACTAATACTCCGTGGCACTGTGGATGTTAACTGGACACAAAAAAGGAAGAAAACAGAAAGACCACTGAAGATCCCACACAGAAAAAAATAACTCTTTTGACAGTCGGGCGCAGGTTGTTAGTGAGGAGAACAGAGGTTTTGGAGCTGGGGTTACATAAGCAGCCTGAGTCTCTGAAAAGCTGTGTGTTGATCCGCTGTGCCCCCCCCCCCCCCCTCCTTCAAAGCAGCTGCTGAAACGGGGAGCCGAACATTCACATCATAAACTCCACAGCTTTGACTCCCTTCAACAATTTACAATACTGTATCACCCCCAACACACACATTTACAATCCTTTCTCTATCCACAGCATAGCGTTTGTTAATTCTGTATATAGAAGCTTGTCAAATAGCAGCCCGCCATCTCAGCTGTTCTGAAAATAAAATATTTTGAGCTGACATTCACACTAATAAGCTTAAAATCGTGGGTTACCCAGCAGCAGTGATTATTCTGAGGTTATCCAGAATGCCTTGCAGTGAGTGAATATACTGTATGCAACACAGTTTAAACAGCTACAGCATCTGGTTAGTTAATTTCTGCAGTGTCCAAATGAAACTGCATTTAAATTCGTCATTCATATTCTAGTCATATCCGAGTCATAAATTATGAATAATTAAGTATTTTCATATTTCACATTAGTAAAACTGTTGTGAACTCCAAAGCAATAGGAGGTAGAGTTAAGTTTTGACTGCCAAAGGTACTGCAGCAGAGCATGAAACTATTTATTATTGTATTCATAATTATCTTTTGTATTAAATATAACTCGAAAACACCTTTCTTTTTAAGAGGCTGCACTGACATTTTGGCAAATTACCTCCGCTTGCATGCGGTGTCACAAGTCGACTGGTCACCATCAGTGTTTATTCAAGCACTACTTTACTGCACTGCACAAAGTACAGCTACAGCAGCATAACATTGAGCTGATCGAACAGTAATTTTACCTGCAAGTCATCACAACCTCTTAGGACTACTTTCATACGCCATGACGTGTGTGTTTTAATCATGCAGAAATTAATAAAATAATGAAAGTTATAGAGATAAATATATGCAAAGAATGCAAGTTTATATACACTAATCATTTATTAATTGAATTTAAAGCAGCAATGGGTAGAATTGGAGCAAATGTGATTAAAAAAAAGTCATTTTTATAAAACGTTCACTATATCCTGACAGTAGTGCATGAGACAGGTAATCTGAAAAAAATGCAAATGCCTCTGTGACCTCTAGTGTCCTCCGGTGCTCCTAATGGCATCTGCAAGATTTCACAGACCGGAGGAAAACAACCAATCAGAGCCAATCTGGAGCTCGCCGTCTATGAGCCGGATGTCAATCACTCACAAACTCCGATCAAACAGTCAAATTAGGCAGCACTGATCAAATATTAATCAATATTCTGTTACTGTAATGCCTATTTCTCGCCTCAAATGTTTTCAGAAACATATTTTAGCGTACTGTTTAGCTGTAAAATGAGAAAGCTTGTGCAGCTATGTTGAGATAAGTTGAGGAAATACCAAGCAAGGCCCACCAGCCGCAGCAAACTTTCTCATTTTACAGCTAAACAGTACGCTACGAGATGTTTCTGAAAACATTTGAAATAGGCATTACAGTAACAGAATACTGATTCATATTTGATCAGCGCTGCCTACTGTAGTTTGACCGTTTGTTTGGAGTTTGTGAGTGATTGACAGCCGCCTCCATTGAATGAACAGCCAATAGGAATGCTCTCTCTGAAATGAAATGTGATTGGCCAAAGTCTCCTGTCACGGGCTAGATTTTTTAAAGCCTGAAAACAGAGCCATGATGACATGCAGAAGTCTAGTTTTCTCTCAGAACACTTGAATTACAATATGCTGAAAAGGTTATTATGGCATTTTTGCCCAATGATGCCAAAAACATTCTGCCTACTGCAGCTTTAATACTTGTTTTTCTCTTTAGGTTGACAGAGAGATGGAAATTTAAAGAGATTACTTCAGATGCAAGGTGCTAAACTGCTGTGAAATCAGCAGTCAATTCAGTGTTTACTCTGTGCTTTATGCCAAACACTGACACATTCAGAGTCCTCTGTTGCTGAGGGGTGGATTAAAGAATGCATTACACACCGCTCCTTTGCTCAAGCGTGAGGAAAGCATTGTAGAGTCGGTAAAGAGAGCTATATGACACTATACTTGTTCAAGATGTCAGGACAGGTGATGCAGCAACCCACACACACAAGGAGTCAGAGAGGAGTTGTCCTTAAAATGATGTTCAGGAAATGCCCTAATTAATTGTGCTCCTGCAGAACAGAGGGACTCACAGACAACAAGACTATGACTGATCATGAAGCCACTAGAGGCACACACTGCAGACCAGTTAACTGGGACCATTAACATGTTTACTGCTACTGGGGTTCATGTCCCAGCTGCTCTTGCTCTGGTATTTTTAAGCTGTGGCAGACTCTTGCAGTCAGTGGGGGGGTGGAGGGATGGAGAGTGTGAGAGAGAGGGGGAATCCCTGCTGCAATAACAATTTAAGATACTCCCTATGGACCAGTAAATTTAGCACATGCAGTGTTCATCATCAGGAGTCGCAGCTTTATTCCCTCCCAAAAAAAAAAAAAAAAAAAAATCAATGCGTCAATAACATAGTAAATCAGACAATGCAGGTCTATTTCAGGCTT
>CAKAKR010063496.1:13373-31235 GCA_916700685.1 Adelosebastes latens
GTTTCAGCATGCATCACACGATGAAAGAAATAATGCGATGACTTATATGCAGAACATTTATTATAGGGATGGTTATACAGTAAATGTTGCATCATAATTGCGCGCTTGGCTTATTCCCATGTTTTATTATCTTGCTTGCAGAAAGATTTCCTAAAGTTGACCCATATGTCTTTGAATGAGATAAGCTTTGAAAGAGGAATATTTCAGTATAGCCTAGAAATCAACAGAGTGATTGCTTTCTAAATTTAGAGTATTGTGTGAAAAAAACACTCATGCATGCCCAAACAGACGCACACATATCCACTCCCCAGTTTTCTCTACCTACCTTCCACTTTGGTGAGGGTGAGCACCGGACTGTTGCAGGCGGACAGCGGGGCAACCCTTGCGGAGTGTTTCTTCATGATGCTGAGCTCGGATGGGCTGAGCTCTAAACCGCTTCGACTACATCCCTGAAGCTGATTTGGTGCAGACACCACCAGACCACTTGATGGGACTCTTGATGCTTCTAGAGGAGCCGAGGCTCTCCTGCTGCTCTCTGTGCCCTCGCATCCATCCAACAACTCCCTCTTGCTGGTGATTTTTTTCTCCCCCTTCCTCCTCCACTGCCTCCTCAAATCTGCTGTATCCAGTGCGTCCTTGGCTGGTCTCTCCTCACGTACAGTTTGGGCAATTGCTGCAATTCGCCAACGTCACACATCCATCAATTCTCCTCCTATACAGCAGCATCAAGATCACCTCCCACCTCCTCCCTCCTCCTCCTCCTCCACCACCACCACCCCCTGTCCCTGTCCCGAGGCAGGTGTGCCCTGCTGCCCCAGTGGAGGTGCTCCTCTCCTGGGCAGCGTGCAGGCAAACTCTGCGCTACAAATGGACTCTGTGTGATATGATGGGACCAATGCAGTTAATGCATGTGTGGTGGGAGGAGGGAGGTGATGTGGTGTTGTTTAGCACATAAACACATAATTTGAGTATAGTTTCAAATGAATTAAAATATCTCCCCAGACCCCACTTTGTAATGCAGCCTATTGATTGGCTTTTAAAGATATTTTTCATGTTTTTGCTCCTGAATTTTGGTTTATGGCTTTATTATTATTAATACATTTTAATTTCAATAGCCTGAACTGCCTTTCAAGTTTTTTTTCCTTATTTTATCTGAAATAATAGCACAGAAATTGGGCAGAATTATGTGCTGGTATAATGGAATTATGTTTCCTGAAAATGTCTTCAAGGTCATACAGTTATTTATAGGGCTGTGTATTGGCAATAATCTATTTTTGATAAGAAATAGCAAACTATGAAATGTACTGTTACTGCTAAAAGTAACTGTCAAGATTACTGTGTTTACTCAATTGGTGAAACAGGTGTTTTATACAGAAAAATACAATTTTGCTTCACAGAGAGAGTAAGGTTGATGCGTAGGGGGGGTGATGTGGTGTTGTTTAGCACATAAACACTCTAATTTGAGTATCAAATGAATTAAATTAGAATCAAACGAGCTAATCCTTAATTAAATCTCCAGGATCCCCAGCAGACCCCACTTTGTAATGCAGCCTATTATTGATTGGCTTTTAAAGATATTTTTCATGTTTTTGCTCCTGAATTTTGGTTATTATTATTATTATTATTATTATTATTATTATTATTATTATTATTAATAATAAACTTGGTTGTCTGCAACCGGTTCTCATCCCAACTCATCACATACTGAGGCTTTGTCAGACGCGTCACTTTTCGGTCGCAGTAAACACATGCTTAATGACCCTTCAGCGTCACTATTTGGTTGCAGTGAACACGTTCTTTACAACCCTTCAGTGTCACTTTTTGGTCACAATAAACGTGCTTAACGACCCCTCGCCATCACTTTTTGGTTGCAGTAAACACATGCTTAACATTGTGAATTAAACAAAAACATTTGCTTAGGTTTAGGCAACAAAACCACTATAGTTAGGTTTAGGAAAAAACAGCATGGTTGGGCTTAAAACTACTACGTTTGTACAGTGCAAATATCACTAGTTTATGGCTTTATTATTATTAATACATTTTAATTTCAATAGCCTGAACTGCCTTTCAAGTTTGTTTTTTATTTCATCTCGAATTAGCACAGAAATTGGGAAGAATAATGTGCTGGTATAATGGAATTATATTTCCTGAAAATGTCTTCAAGGTCATACAGTTATTTATAGGGCTGTGTATTGGCAAGAATCTGGCGATACATTAGGTATCATGATACAGGGGTTACAATTCAATATATTGCGATAAGCGACAAGCTATATGCGATATTCAATAAGTATTGCGACAGGAAAACTGCCATAGTATAAAAAACACACCACCTCCCACCTCCTCCACCCACCACCACCACCCCCTATCCCTGTCCCGAGGCAGGTGTGCCCGGCTGCCCTCGTGGCGGTGCTCCTCTCCTGGGCAGCGTGCAGGCAAACTCTGCGCTACAAATGGACTCTGTGTGATATGATGGGACCAATGCAGTTAATGCTTGTGTGGGGGGAGGAGGGAGGTGATGTGGTGTTGTTTAGCACATAAACACACTAATTTGAGTATCAAATTAATTTAATTAAATCTCCAGGATCCCCCTAGACCCCACTTTGTAATGCAGACTATTGATTGGCTTTTAAAGATATCTTTCATGTTTTTGCTCCTGCATTTTGGTTTTGGGCTTTTTATTAATAATACATTTTAATTTTAATAGCCTGAACTGCATGCCTTTCAAGTTTTTTTTTATTTCATCTGACATTTAGCACAGAAATTGGGAAGAATAATGTGCTGGTATAATGGAATTGTGTTTTCTGAAAATGTCTTCAAGGTCATACAGTTATTTATAGGGCTGTGTGTGTATTGGCAAGAATCTGGCGATACATTAGGTATCATGATACGGGGGATTACAATTCAATATATCGCGATATATTGCAATTTTTTTAAAATCTAATTTCAGGAAAACTGTCATAGCCACAATCTAAGCTGAAGACTTTTTTATTTAGATTGGCTTCTAAAACCTTTTTGTTGGGACCAATGTAGTTAATGTGGGGGGAAAGAGGTAGGTGATGTGGTGTTGTTTAGCACATAAACACTCTAATTTGAGTATAGTTTAAAATGAATTAAATTAAACGAGCTAATCCGCAATTAAATCCCCAAGATCCCCAGGGCAGACCCCACTTTGTAATGCAGCCTATTGATTGGCTTTTAAAGATATTTTTTCATGTTTTTGCTACTGTGGTTTATGGCTTTATTATTAATACATTTTAATTTCAATAGCCTGAACTGCCTTTCAAGTTTGTTTTTATTTCATCTGAAATAATAGCACAGAAATTGGGAAGAATAATGTGCTGGTATAATGGAATTATGTTTCCTGAAAATGTCTTCAAGGTCATACAGTTATTTATAGGGCTGTGTATTGGCAAGAATCTGGCGATACATTACAGTATCATGATACAGGGGTTACAATTCAATATATTGCAATATATTGCAATTTTTTTTATTAAATCTAATTTCAGGAAAACTGTCATAGTATAAAAAACACACCACCATATGCATAAAATCGGAGTAAAAACAGTTTACTTTTTTATGCAGTGAGAATTGTGGGATCTGCTTTTTGCCTTTACCACAGTCCCTGTAACATCCAACATCATCACTATGTAGAGAGGGAGTCTTTATGCTACTTTGCATAGTTTGGTGTGTGGTAAAGGGACTGTTTATAACTTCTTACACGTATAAATCGGTCGGTGTCCCATGCGCTCTCGCGTGTGGCTACGCTGTTCAGACAAGACTCCAACACAAACTACACGGAAGCACCAAAACCACAAAGTTATATCTAGCGAAGCCCATCTGTTAAACAGTGTTGGCCGCGGTCGGAGGGCGCGAGTGAGACCGTAGCTTTGGTCTTCAGGTCATGTGTGTCGCTTCACTGTTTTGACGGATGCTCGCTCACATTCAGGTAGCGTGTGCACACAGGGGCGAGCACGAGCAACAGGACACTGACTTTGAGCATTGCTCAAAACAGTGAGGCGACACACGTCAGCTAAAATCACAATATCACTCTATATTTCACCTGCTTGGCAGAAATGTTAGCTGAGCAGACGGAGGTCTCTCCATGAATCAATGCTGATCCTAGTGTTGGCTTTTCCTACCTCAGCCTCCCGACCGCGGCCGGAGGAAACAGGGAAGACACCGGCACCCGGTCGGAGACGATAACGTTTCTCGCTGCGGAGCCCCGTCACTTCACAAGACACGGGAAACCTCTGTTGTTCTTGAGGAGCTGCTGCATTTATTTCTGCACAAACATCCACTGTACATTTCCTAGATATTCTCAGAGCTAAACTAACTCTTCTGCAGTGTGTAGTGTGCGCGCATGAACGTGAGAGGTGGAGCGAGCTGAGTGAAGGCAGGCAGGCAGAGGAGCAGAGGAGCAGAGTACAGCAGAGACTCCGGCCCTGGAGACCAAAGCTACGGTCTCCCCCGCGTCCTCCGAACGTGGCCAACACTGTTTTGCAAGACGGGCTTCATTAGATAGAACTTTGCGGTTTTGGTGCTTCCGTGTAGTTTGTGTTGGAGTCTTGTCTGAACTGCGTAGCCACACGCGAGCGCGCATGGGACACCGACCCGGGTGATTTATACGTGTAAGAAGTTACAAACAGTCCCTTTAAGTATTTGCATTGAGTTAGCGCTTACTTTGATGTCATTATGATCGAGTATAGGGCTGACACGAACGCTTCAAAGCTTCGACTTTTGTCATGGTAATCGACCTCCAAATCAGTATTTGAATGCTTCAGGGTTTTTTTGTATGTAGTTAAATGCACTCAGTGAAAACCCAGTTTATAGTAATGAGACATCTTTTTAAATTCTTGGTTTTGTGCTACTGATGACGCATGAGAATATATGTAATCCACTATACTCTTCAAAAATGCATTCATATAGCAAATGAATAACCTTTATTTGAGTATTAAATGTTTCTCATTTTTCTATTATTTGCCTAGCTGGGTGGGGATGGGAGGTTGATAAAGAGGATATGGACATTAGTTGCAGATTTAAAATGAGATTAAGAATACAAAAAAGTATTAAAATTGAATAAAGAGCAGTATAGGGAGATAAAAAAGGACCCAGCTACCTTAGCTGTTAGCTCTTCAGAGTTTCCTCTCAGCTTGTTTATTAAAGGTTCTCTATACGATATCCGGAGCATTAATATAGCAGCAAACAACTATTTGCTATGTAAAGATATACTGAAGAGGAGTAATGTGAGAATGAAGTCACTGTCCCTCTATTTGTGTTGTAATCTGTGTTTTGTTGACATGACATTGTTGCATGCTTTAGATCATGTTCGTGCATACGAACATGCCCCACTGGCTAGCTCACGGCCGCTGCTCTGCACTGCTTTCATACAGCGGTTACAGCTGATAGTTGTCACAGAAGCATAGCACCCAGCCTCCGGTTCCCCCTCAGGTAAACACTGTTGGCTCTGTCAGCACCTTTGCTGTTGTTTCCACTGTTAAGCCGTCTACACATAATCAGCGGTAAATTGCCCTGCGCTGGCTGTGCCATTGTTTTCTATGGGGAGAGCGGAGCCGCCTGACTAGATGGAATTGCTACCAGTGGGGTGGCACGCTGCTCGGAAATTATTTTAACTTTGACCTTGGTTGCCACTGACCTTTCAAAGCGCAACCAATGAGAACAGCTGCAACTGTTGTTGCTGCCTAGAAACGGTGAATGGCGTTCCTCGCGCTCTCTTTGGGGAGATATTTTACATGCTGCCTCTGCAAGTCTCTGCGCCCTACCTCGTGGTGAGTGAAGAGCAAATATCTTATCATGTGAAGGCAGCTTTAGCGCCATTAGCACCGGTAGCTGCGAGCCACCGACTCAGCTGTCACCACGTCGAGAGCCGTGCGGAGGCAATAGAAATGCTCCCAATCTCACATTTAGCTTCTTTAAGTGATTGAGACCTAAATCCCAGCTGCCTGGATGATAAACTGACTGACCTGGGTCACAGTCCTGATAGCTTTCAGTTTCACATCACCCTTTACATGTCTTGTCTTTGACTTTGCACAAAGTCATCACAGTTCAAATTGTACTGGTATGTGTTGAAGTGGGTAACATTTTCAGGCTCTTTCACGAGGTGCTGAAAACATTGTTGAGTGCCTCTTGACTCTTGTCTGTTAGGTATTTCTACCAACAGCAGAAATTGGTTTTGAAACCTGAAGTGACGATTTAAAGCTTCACATCGCGTTTTAAAATACTTTTAAACTGAGAGCTGTCCAACTCACTTTGTGGTAGCAGCTGATCAAACGAAATTGTGCCTGACGCCCTTTCTGTATGTCTTTATTATGTCATTCTGCATGTCGCTTGTATATAACTCCCAAGGAGCCATGATACACAAACAGATAATCCATCAAAGGAAAGCAGATCGCTGTCAGTGGTGCAAATTGAATGGCTCAGTATTGATCTGCGAATGCCTCTGCTGTCCCATTTGACCCTGCATCAATTTCTTTAAACACATACATATCAGTGTGCCTGCAGTGGCTCGTCGTGTGTGTGTGTGTAAAAGCTCAGTGTGAGCATGCCTAAAGGAAGCCGCACTGAATAATTCACTGCTTAGACTCTACCTCACACTCAAGCCCTGCCTAACTAGGACAGGAAGCTCTAAAAACATTCTGCCCAGACCCACTCTGACGTCCCTCAGCAACCAAATCCACTAGATCCTTTACTATTTTCCATAGCTTCCCACTCCTGTGTTTGGGTTTGAAAAGGGGAACAGTGGATGGGAGCTAATTGATGAAGTACAAGAACTCACAGTAACATTATAAACATGTTACCTACGAATTATATTGTGTGTCACTGTGAACACGTTTATTTTTGTGTGTGTCTGTGTGAGTCCCCTTTGGGGTCTGCAGCTGCCAGCTGTCACTGGGAACTAATGTTGTCAATTTTCAGCTTATATGGTAAGAACAAGAAAATTCAGTCGGAGTGAACATGCTATTATTGATAGAAAAGACAGGGAGGTGGAAATAGGTGGAGCGGGTGAGATCATTAAGAGATCCCAGTCAGTGACTCATAGACTTTTATCTGCGAACACGGGGGAGGATCAAACCAGTCCATGCTCTGAGATGCCACATGACACCTCTCTCTTTCTAACACACATTCACATACTGTATATGAATAGGGATAAGTGTGTATGAGTAATAAAGAAGTGTAATAAGGTCCCTGCATCGTCACACAGCCTTTTGAATCCCTATTTCTACCCAGAGACTGATAGAAGCAGATCCGGGACGAGAGGCGATTATTCTTCGAGGATGTACTAGGGCGCTCCAAAGAGATGCTTTTCTTGAATGCTTATTCATGCTGAATAATGAGGGAAGCTACAGTAGCCACTTTCCAGGTCAAACAATCTTTAACTGCACCAATCAGTGCTGCTATAATGTTCCTACTGATGACAACCAGACATGGAAATACTTCATCCTTTGTGTGAGTGCTGGAACTATAAAAGACATTTTGGGATATGGCATAGGTACCTATGGAGAAAACTGAGGTGGCTATTCAAGAAAGAGACAGTCAGGTACCTTACAAAAGAATTTCATAGCCTGCAAAAAAGCTATAACAAGAATTTAGTGTGAAGCAGCTGATCCTCCAGGGTAACTGTAATGGCTTGATATTGCTCAGGAAATGTATGTGACAGAAAAGTTGACCTATCTTTTGACAGTTAAAAGGATTTTCTTTTTTGTAAAGATTATTATTTGGGCGTATTCACCTTTATTGGATAGTTGAGAAAGGCAGACTGGAGACGACAAGGTGAACAAAGGTCACTGCACCTGCTGTAATCGAACCGGTGACATTGCGGTTATGTGGCATGCGCTGTAACCATTCAGCTAACAGGATACTCCTAAAGGACGTATTTTTGATAGAAATTGGGATCATTTACATGAAACGAGATGCAGAATGAACATAACTGTTTAATTGTGGAATAATAGGAAATGAGAATGTGTATATATGTTTTAGGGATTTATCTTCTGAGTAGGGCTGTCTCAAATGCTTCGAAGCTTTGACCATTGCCATGGTATCAACCTCCAAATCAGTATTCAAATGTTTCTTTGTTTTTGTTTTTTTATAAAAGTAATGTTAAATTAAGTATGTAATGATAAAGTATAAATCCCCAAATAGCTCATGAAATAAGGAATAATCCCACAACATTACTCATTATTCATACTCAACATTAATGATTTTTAGTTATTCTCAGACGGTAGTAGTGCGGCAGCAGCACTGTCCAGGGCACTGAAACGGGGGAGATGGAGACAGACAGACAGACAGAAGAACATGTCAGCCTGCGTGCTGCGTTGCACTGCGAAGCTTCGAATACCTTCGAGCATTTCTCACCGAAGCTTTGAAGCCCAAAAAAAGGTATTCGGGACAGCCCTACCTCTGGGAAATATGAACGTCTGTACAAAACCTTGTCCCAATCCATCCTTTAGAGATATTTTACTGGATATGTGAACACTTTGACCAGCTGATGGTGTTAGAGGAAAAGTCATGTTAAATGGATAACCATATTGAAAACAATCAAACTACGTAAGACAGAGTTTATGAGTAGGAACGTGCACTCTAATTTCCTAACACTGACTTCATCCGGAGATTCAGCCTCGATATTTCCATTTACTTATGACATCAAGTATCCACCACTATCACAATTACAAATCAGCTGTTTACTGTAATCCTACGGATGGAGCAGGACGGGAAGGAGGAAAATGAGGTATTCCGAAATCTATTCTATCGATTATGCATAAAAGTGCTTTAGCTGCAGACTGCACAATAGTGAAGATGATTGACTTTGAGTGCCAAAAGGTGTGTCTAAGAGTAAATGATTTCTTGCAGTCTGGTCTAAATGAACCAATAGTGCCAATGTGAGTAAATGTGCCCGGCTTAATTTGTGTACAGCAGCTGTTTTGTACAGACTGTCAGTGCTGTTGGAGGTGCCTCTTTGCCAAAACATTAACATATTTTTTAGTGGCATTTCCTATCCAGCGCACAGCTAATCCTGATTTAAGGCAAATCAATTCCTTGTCTAACGCTGATAACAACTACTTCATGATCCTTACTCAGCTGAAATTAAGGAAGCTTGGAGACGCTTGCACTCCTGGCTATGACATCATGAGAGCAGGGCATGTCTGGACATATAGCAAGTGGTATAATCATGGTGTCATTTCTCTGGGAGTTCCACATATTATAAGTCAGATTTATTTACCTAAGATTCGTGTTCAAAACAAGTAGAAACTAAAATGAATCACAAAAGCACAGGTTAACATTAGAACAGTCATTTCTCTTTGGATGATAAAGCTTTATGTTTATGTTAGATGAATGGAAATGAGCACAATCATAACTATAAAACAGCTTTTTAGTAGTTAGATATGTCAAATTCCCATTACCAGTCAGTCAAAGAAAATGTTTGAATGCTGCTATGCTTTTACCCATGTGTGGCTCCAGGGATGGCAATTTTGGTCAGTCCACTAGTCCACCATTGGATGAAATGCTGCATACTGATGGTTTGCAATGTAATTAGGTACAGACAACCATGGTCCCCAGCGGATGAAATCCATCAACTTTTCCTCTTGTGCCACCAAAAAGTTGATATTTTCAGTTTTTAGTGATACGTCTTGACAAATATCGGATGGACTGCCATGAAATTTGATATAGAGCATAATGACTTTGGAGATCCTCTGACCTTTCCTCATAGTGCCTCCAGCCGTTATCTAGTGAAATATCTCAACAGCTACCTATGAACTGACACAAATGTTTGTACAGACATTCATGGTTTCCAGATGATGTATCCCGGTGACTTTGGTGATCCCCAGACTTTTCCTCTAATGCAAACACGAGGTTGATTTATGGTTTTGAGTGAGATATCTTGAGAACTAACGGATGGCTTGCCATGAAATTGTGTACACTCCATTCATGTCCTCTTCAGGATGCATTGTACTAATTCCTGAACTTTCATTTAGCACCATCGTCAGTCCAAAATTGCCATTTATGTCAAAATACTTGCAGAATTTTGAATTACATTCCCATCATTTTTGTAGCTAACTTTGTGTTTTACGCAAATTAGCAAGTGTTAGTATAATAACATGTTAAACTTAGAAGGTGAACAGGGTAAACAGTATACCTGCTAAACATCAACATGCTATCATCATAGTGAGATTCTTAGCATGCTAAAGTTAGCATTCAGCTCAAAGCAAAACAACAGAGATGCTAGCATGGCTGTGTAGACTCTTAGGCTGCGTTCCAAATCGCATACTTTTTCTTTTTACAGTTAGTACGTACTACAGCTGCCCTTACAAAGTACGTACTGTTGCATGCAGTATGCATACAATTGGGACATGTCATCGTCATAACATTGCGCCTTGAACTTGACTTGACCCTCATGCTCATATATCTGCTGTGCAGAGGATTGTGGGTCAGAATAGCCAGAAACGTACAGTTGGCTGGCTTGCATACTGCACAATGCGACCAGATGTAGTAGGACATCCTGATATTTTTGGCATATCTTGTCATACAATTGCATTTTCAATAGCGAACTAGCTTTGATTTTTTTAGGTCACTTTTTACAAACTTTTCCCAGCTTTGAAATCATCAGACATAATCAAGTTTTGCAGTATGATCAAAACAGATGAAGTTATGTACACAGAAAATGAAATGGGTCAATTTATTTTAATATTGCTATGAATATTAATGGTGCAGTGATTAATATTGATATCAAATATTGGCAGCGTTCTCTTTTAAGTAAACTAAAGAGACGATTTCAGTGTTTACTTCTCTGAAGTGAATTTTTAATCTTTGTCTGAAGCGTCTCTCCCTCCACTGTTCCAGACCAGGTAGCTTCTGGCTCCTTCTTAGCATGGGAAACAGGTAGCGGAGCTGTAAACATGAGAGCTGAGAGTTCATTACGAAACTGAAGAGGGTTCTGTCTCACTGCCCTCACACTTAATAACAACTCCCAGGGCGTGAGAGAGAGGACGAGGGGGGGTTGTGACATGGAGTCCTAAATAACAGCTTGTTTCAAGTACCAGAAAGGTCAAGTCAAATTAACTTTCTTTCTTCCTGGGCCCTATACATCTTCAGAGTAGACGCAGCTCATCTATGGAGGCAGGCGGCTGTCAAGGTACTGCATCCAGCAGCAGTTTATTGGATTAATGGCCTTGGCGGGTTCCCCTGGGGTGGAGGAGGGAGAACACAGTTGCCAAAACATTTTTCCTCATTTTAGTTCGATTACAGAGCTACATGGTGGCCCACACTTGCATTGATCTTTCATATACGTGTACTAAAAAAGGCTGTGATACCGTAACTGCAATCATGATAATAGTGGACACATTAACATATACTGTAGGCAGATTGTTTCCACATAAAAGTTCTCATCAAGATGATTTTTAATTAATCTTTTGCAAATCATCCCCCTGTTGTCTGGGGGTAAAGTAATACCTCTGTGCATTATTGTAATATAAATTCTGTCCATGATAACAGCAGCATGAAATTATATTTTATGTGATGATGTAAACATTGATAGCCCGCTCCATGGGACTTGCCAGTCTTTCTAGTGATTCTAGTGCTATCTGCAGTGGTTGGCATTATATAGCCAAAACAAACAGACAGACATTGCATTAAAGAAACCAGAGTTGGACAAAGTCACCTTTTTATGTCTTTGTTTTCAGTCTGAAGATATGCTACATACAAGATTAGCCTAAGCTAAATTGCTTGATGTTATCAGTACACACACAGATTACTTTACGCCGAAGCCATACCAGGCAGCGGCGAAGTGTGGCTCGCCTCAATAATGTTTCTGCAGCCGGGAGGTTCTTTCCTGTGTTTCAGGTGGGGGAGAAATTCTTTGCAACATAGATCAGGATCTGTTTTCTGATTGGCTGCTGGACCTCTCCAGCTGCATCTTTCCACTAAAAATAAACTTTTCCCAACTTTTAGTTTGGCCGCACTTCGCTGTGGAATCAAACAGAAGCAGCTGCTGTTTTTCATAGACATTGCATGGCAGCTTGCCGCAGGCCACACTTCCCTGCTGCTCTGGTTTGAATTCGGCATTAGGGCTGTAACTAGCCATTATTTTAATTATTGATTAATCTACATATGATTTTCCCAATTTATAGATCACTGATGTGATCTATAAAATATCATTAAATAATGAAAAATGTTCAAGTTTGCATATTTACATGTCTTGTTTTGTTAGACAAACAGTCCAAAACAGAGTATAAAAGAGTTTTGGATTAATCAACTAATTGTACTCTAGATAACATACATAGGCTTACACTCTTCCACATATGCGCACTAATACAAACACAAACAAAGAGTCTGACTGGGAACTTGATTAAGAGAAGAGTAGATTGAACAGAGAGCTAAAAAAAAACACAGCTGTCAGGGAGGAAGACCGAAAGAGCTGCCACTTTAAAATAAGGTATAGTGGGACTTCCTCTTAATTACAACCACAGCTAATAAAATCCAGCAGCATCTATTAAATGCCGTCAAGTTGTAATACCTAGTGATAGCCCTTATAATCACACTCTACCCCGGTGGCCCACGCCTAATCAGGAGTAGTGAGTCGCCATTAAATTTACATCCCACTAGAGGAATCAGCCCCCGACAGCACAATCTCCTTTCCAATTAAGGTTGTTTCAGAGCCACAACATGTGATGTGCAAAAGTTTAATTTGTGGTGCAGATGTACAGGCAGGCTGTGGTTCAGTACAGGGTCCTGCACGCTGTGGGACGTGTGGGCAGAGACGCTTTAACTGAGACAAGAAAAGATTCTGATCGGTACCTGACACAAAGGGAAACACTGTGATCACTCAAACAGTTACACACATTCATACCTGGAAGCTGCCCAGTACAACCACTTTCCCCACCCAGTTTTATCCTGCTTGTTAGGGGGATTGTTAGGGAAGATAATACACTGGTTTTGAGATTGCCCCACTAATGAAGTGGGCCGTGGTGATTCCATCTTTTGTCTGGTTGTACTTCTGTCAAATTATCCGTGAGGAGGCTACTTAACTCGTACTCACTCCAAGAACAAAGAGACTGACCTTTACACCCCAGCTGCTGGTTAAAGAGACGTTTCAGTAGGAGGTAATTTATGCCCACAGAGAAAGATATTTTCTCTCTAATAAATGGCGCTGGCTCCCTCTGTTGTCAAGCTACAGTATGACTATTTCATTTTTTTACTTGGCAGGTAGATAGCCCAAATAACAAGTTCAGTTCAAGTTTAGGATATATGTAATGTACTGCTTAGTAAATTAGATTTTCATTTTGCACCTGTCCAGTGTTTTATTTCCATTTTATGCATTTTTAACATTCAGAGCTGTCTGTGCATCTGAAACAGAAGAATAGCCTCCCAACTGTTTTTGCTGAAGCGACTCCTCTTTAACCGGCACTTATCTCTCTGTGCTTAACATTATTCAAATTGTTCTAAATTACTGTAATTATGGGACAGCATTTCCAAAAGCTTTACTCTGCCTCTCCGCATTTATATGAGGCTATTACCTCAGCCTGGGAAGTGTGGGCATGAACTTCTACCATCATTTATGTCTTTTTTTTTCTTCCATTCTGCTATAAAATAGTCTTTATAAAAATAAAATACATTCTTAGGTGATGCATATTGTTTCAGGTATGACAAATATACCAAGTCATTTATACATACAGCACCAAAACTGGTTGGAACGGAAATGCTTGAAACTTGAATATCCCTCAGGATCAATAAAGTTACTATCTATCCATCTATCTATCTATCTATCTATCTATCTATCTATCTATATATCTATCTATCTATCTATCAATCTCTAACAATCTCTAACATGTAACAAATAGTATATTTTATATACATATTATGTTGCTGTGTTTTAACATTAGTGTATGATCCGAAAGAAAATGGAAATATAAGGTAATCATACATGCTGTCTTGATGTGACACCTGTATGGGCAATATCCTGACCCTGCAGAGCCTCCATTGTGCCTGTAGGGGGCACTGTGACCACATGTAATTTGACACAAAGACACCTGCTCAGGGTTTGGATGGAAAAATGACCAAGAAATCAAACTGCAGCCCAGCAGTGGAGAAAAAAGTGGGGCAGCAGTAATGAAAGGTGATGATGTGACCCACATACACACCTGTGAAGTACACTTAAATGAAAACGGACGTACACATTTAGAAGCACACAGCAGCGCTGAAAGATTTTAGATGAAAACAGCACTTCAGTACACACACACACAAACACACACAGGTGAAAAATAGTAACAAACAACATGGCACCTCTTTGTGATCACTTCTCACTCTCTCCTCTCCTTCCTGTCCTTTCAAAGGACTAGAGCTCCGTCACACTGTGAGGGACTCACACCAATTTTTGATTCTAGATTTTTTTCTTTTCTTTTCAAAGGACATCTTTCATAGTGAGGTGATGAAAGGCTACAGCGAGTCAAGAGTGACCTGAAAAGCACTGGCAACTCTTTTTAGCGGCCATGTATATCGAATCTCCACAAATGGACACATGGGAAATAATTCTAGCTTTAAATAACTGATAAAAAAAAACACCACAACAAAAGTGGGCCATTTTAGGTTGAATACAATTAGTAGTATTTGTTTTAAAGGGGTTTTCAGCATAAGCACTTTGAAAAGCATGCTTTAAAAGCAATATTTGACGGTTGGCGGAGCTCCAAAGACACCAATTCATGTGTACTGTAACACTGAAGAGGGACTGGTAAAACAAAAGCATTTAAAAGATAAGACTGGTGTTATTCTAGATCAGGGGTGCCCAAACTTTTTCCAAAAAAAAGGGGTCAAAACTGGAACTCAATGGTGGGCCACTGGCCAGAAGTAAACACCTATTGTATTGTATGGTTAAGATGCAAAATGGCTCAAGGATCCCAAGTTCCCTTAATTGAATATTGTTTTAGCTGTTACATAGTTAACCCCTTAAAACCCACCTGCTGAATACAATTGGGCTCATTTCCAGTCATACCAATTAATGCATTTCCAAAACTGTTTAGGGACCCAAATATGCAGAAATATTCAAACAGCCTACACCATTTTAGAATAGCCGAAAATAACACATTTATACTGAATTCAAAAAACTGCATGGTTTTGCCCAAAACTGCATGTGATTATCATAAAGTGGGCATGTCTGTAAAGGGGAGACTCGTGGGTACCCATAGAACCCATTTTCATTCCGATATCTTGAGGTCAGAGGTCAAGGGACCCCTGTAAAAGAAAAAAGGCCATGCCAGTTTTTCCTCGCCAAAATTTTGCCTAACTTTGGAGCGTTATTTACCTCCTTTCCGACAAGCTAACATGATATGGTTGGTAGAAAATGGATTCCTTAGGTTTTTCTAGTTTCATAAGATACCAGTAGCTTCTCTAACTCTAAAACAGAGCCTCCAAAACCAGTAAGACCGTAACATCACCAGTAATCTCGTGGGCCTTATAATTAACATAAATAATTCGCTAACATCTGGCTGACCAACTTTGGGCAGCCCTGTTCTAGATATTTTAACAAATCCCACGAAAGGACAAACAATAACAATGTGTTAGTCCGTCTCTTAATGCTTTCAAACTTTTATATCTTGTTTGGTCCCTACCTTGGTTTTTACTGAAAACGTAAATCTTTGAAAACGGATCAAACATGTATTTTCATTTTCAAGAAAGGCCAAATCATTTCCTAAAACAGCTAGGCAATATTATTATTATTGTTATTATTATTTATTTATTTTATCAAATGTATGCATATGAGTTTTTTTGCTGTGCCAATCAAAGCATGAGCGCACGGTGATGTGCCCTGAACCCAGCGGCGAGCACAGCGCAAACCACTTTCTATGTGAAAGCACCATTATCCTTTAATTTGTCAGTGGGAATAAGCTCAAAAATAATCGAATATATAATATATATTGTATGTCTGAGGCATACACAGGGATATGTCTAAAATATATTACAGTAGGAGGCAGCTTTCATGTACTGGTTCATTGCAGGTTATAATACATCCAGGCAGTTTAATTAACATGAATAACAATCGGCAACATGAATTTCAATAAGGTTTGGCTGAATTTCTTTTCTTCCCTGAATTTATGATATACTGTTATTGATCCCTCAGGCGGGAAATCTTCTTTTCCCCTTTTCTAGTTTGGATGTTGCACTGAAAAGCCAGTATGTTACAGCTGATAAAAGGGTTGCAGAAAGAGTGAAGAGTTGTTTATGCTGCTGAAGGATACTTCAACACGTATGGCCACACAGGAGATCAAACCTCTATATTCATCCTTAATCATTAAAGCGCCTAAACAACTAATGAAAAGAACATTATCTGAGCCTGAGCAGTGGCCTGGGGCAGAATTCTGCTGTGAATGTTGGAAATAGACGACCTGTTGCCGACTTTTATTCACAACGGTCTCCCTGCCAGCGAAATGGGACACTAAATGAGGGATTCAGGTAATCTCCATCTTTGCTAGACGGTGCCATGGAGACTGCTGAGAGGACTGTGAATATGTGAGAGGGTTGCGCTGCTCCTTGGTGAGCATGGGCCAATTCTCGACTACTTTTAAATTGGTGTGAGGAGCCAAACCTTTGTCCTAAACAACTCTAAAACTGCAATCTTCTAACCCTACTTTTATCAATGGGGAGCCAATACAGCTTGTCACAGATTACAAGTACCTTGGCATTGTGCTCGACCACAAGCTTAAATAGGACCTGTGGACTGACATCATAAGACTCAACAAACAATGTACTTTTTAAAGAAAATGCTATCCTTAATGTCCACAACAAAATGCTCCAAATATTTTGCTGTGCCTTTTTTTTAAATAGATCCAAGTTTTCATTTGTCCCACAAGCCAATAAAGCTTAAGTTAGTAACTTGGAGCAAATGTGATTTATAAACTAGTAATTTTCATAAAACGGTCACTATGTCATGACAGTAGTGCATTAGACAGATAATCTGAAAAACATCATGTTGCACTGTGTCCTCCGGTGCTCCTAATGGCATTTGCAAACTTTCACAGACCGGAGGAAAACAACCAATCAGAGCCGAGGAGTCTCTACAGTAGCTGTCAATCACTGCTCGCGAAGCTCGTGAATTCCGATCAAATGGTCAAACTAGGCAGCGCTGATCAAATATGAATCAAGATTCTGTTACTGTAATGCCTATTTCTCACCTCAAATGTTTTCAGAAACATCTTGTAGTGTAAAGTTTAAATAAAAAGTAAGTTAAAAACAAACAAACAGGTAATGCACTAGTGGTGTGGTTTCAGACTGCAACCAACTGAGTACCCCTCCGGTCACTCCTCTCTTTCCAAAACTGTGGTAACGTGAGCCGCTGAGTGCAAAACCGTGGTAACGCTGTTCGCCTCGCTCAGAGGCCATCCTTACCATAATAACACTACTTTAGGAGAAATAAAGGTCAGACGGCTGCTGCCGGTACCACTGTTTTGCACTCTGCGGCTCACGTTCCCGCAGTTTCACAAGCGTGTCGGAGAACTACAGTGTCCTTCAGGTAACGTAAAAATGCGAAAGGTTCTCTCTAGAGCCAGTGTTTGGTTTGTCCGTTCTGGGCTACTGTAGAAACATGACGGAGCAACATGGCGGACTCCGTGAAGAGGACCCGCTCCCTATGTAGATATGAAGGGCTCATTCTAAGCTAAACACAACGATTCTTATTTTCAGGTGATTATACACTAATGAAAACATAGTTATGAATATTATATTCCATTTCTGCCAATAGACCCCCGAAATATTACATGCTGTTCCTTTAACTAACCATTTTTATATATATGTGTGTGTGTGTGTGTGTGTGTGTGTGTATATATATTTCCCCCTTACACCTAATTAGTTGCAAAGTACGAT
>CAKAKR010063496.1:31255-53165 GCA_916700685.1 Adelosebastes latens
ACTGTCAGGATATAGTGACCATTTTATAAAAAATAACTTTTTATCATCTTTGCTCAAAGTGACCGACTGCAGCTTTAACTTTTTAAACAGTTAATGCACTTACCCCCTAATCAGAATCATATAGAAAAGTAAGATTAATATATTGCCAATAACACTCTCTGATCATTCACCAATAGTACTGGCATGGGATCTAGGACATAAATCAACATCCAAGCAATGGAGATTAAATGCATCCCTCCTCAATGATAGTGAATAAGTATAGAGCCAAACACAATTCATCCCCCCGTCTCATGACTGCTTTAAGAGGAGCACGTAGGGAGTTGGATTGGTTATTGACAGGAAAAATTGAAGGACAACTAAGATTTGCTAAACAAATGTTTTATGACCATGGAAATGGAGCAAGTACACTATCGGAATTCCAATTAAGAGAGCAACTAACAATAAATACAGTTCAGAAATTAAAATTAAAATATACTCATTCTTTCCTTACGATACCAAATGGGATTGTTGAATCTTTTGCACATTTTTATAGAACCTTAAGGAACTGAAAGGCTCTCTCTAGAGCCAGTGTTTGGTTTGTCCGTTCTGTGTAGAAACATGGTGGAGCAACATGGCAGACTCCGTAAAGAGGACCCGCTCCCTTTGTATATATGAAGGGCTCATTGTAAGCTAACAAAAACACAACGATTCTTAGTTTCAGGTGATTATACACTAATGAAAACATAGTTATGAATATTATATTCCATTTCTGCTAATAGATCCCCGAAATATTACATGCTGTTCCTTTAACTAACCATTTTTATATATACGTTTGTGTGTGTGTGTGTGTGTGTGTGTGTGTGTGTGTGTGTATATATATATATATTTCCCCCTTACACCTAATTAGTTGCAAAGTACGATGTGTGTATGTGTATGAGTATGTCTAGTGGTGACTGTGTTTTTGGTTGTGCTGCAGACCAATTTCCCCACCGGGATAAATAAGGAGACACCTATCTATCTATCTAACATCCGGTGCACAAATGAGACCAGAGAATAACAGTAAAATAGTACACCTGAGACTCTACACCTCAATTATGCAGAGATTTGGTGACATGAATCATTTTGCTTGTCCATAATTGAGCCTGGCAGACTGACAAAAATTGGGCATAGGACTGCCTTTTGTGGTAAATAATTCAAAGCTAGGGAATAGGTTGAAACACCAGGAAAGAAACTAGTGGTTAAATACAGTTGGCAGTTGCAGCAGTAGCAATATGACAGTCTTTCTCATGAGGGGAGGAGTGGTAATTATTGACGGCCAAATGGAAAGAAGAAATTAATTCTGTCCTGTATCAAGCTTCAGATCTGTCAGTTTTTGTCTTTGAAGTGTTCAGATTGGATGTCGTGTCCAGCTGGGTCGCTTTCAACTCTGATCAAACTGGTTTCCAATCACTAGCGAACCTATCTTTCCCTCCACTTACAGCAGCAGGTGTTTGGAGGCCCTTCAAAAGGCCAGGGGCAGGTGTGTGACTGCTGTCAGTAGTGTAAAATTCACACTCACACTCTATCCTCCATTTCCATCTTCTCAGTCCAACCTCAAACCGTGAGAGCACCCAGGCAAAAAGGGAGCCATCAGTGTTGGACAAAAATAGAACTTGCTACCCTTGCGTTTCAAAGGCTGTAAATGCACCGCTTTGTGTGCTTGTTATTGGGTTTCATGGGAGAGCTGTTTCTTTATCAGCTGGGTGATGGAAATGCCAAAAATGAGGCAATTTATCATTCCAATGAGAACGCCTCTCATTATAGGGAAGTCTCCTCATTATAAGTGTGGAGTAAGCAACATGGGCGAGAAATGTCACCTGAAATCATGCTCTATTCTCCACAGTAATTACCCTGAATTCACAGTGAGAAAAAGCAAAGAGGTGCTCTACATCTGAGGGTTGTATTGTCTGTGTTTCAGAACATTTGCACCACTTGGACAGGGTTTCAAATTTGCCTTTTAAATGCTGTGAGCACGAAGAAAATGAAAACCCTTTACAGTAGACAGTATACATTCTTGGCAGCCAGAGAAGACAACATAATCAAAGCTTTTTGATAGGGGTGTAAGAAAACATTGATACACATGGGTATCACGATATTATGTTTTGTGATAATGTATCGATTCTCCAAAACACTGTATGAATAATTAATTAACCTCTTAAAAATCTGACGTCGAGCCCGGCCGCTATTCGATCTTTCGAAGGTTGTAGCGGGCTAAGGAATCTGTTGTCCATGTCATACTGGCTTGTCGCAAAGAATGCTAAATAAAGGTCCAAAGGGATGCTAAATTTTGGCGAGGAAAAACTGACATGGACATTTTCAAAGAGTTAAAAAAAATCACGATATATCGCCTTGCTTACAGTATCACAATATATCGCAATTAGGGCTGACCTAACCATGTCATACTAGCTTGTCGCAAAGGAAGCTAAATAATGCTTAAAATTTTTGCTAAATTTGGCAAGAAAAAAACTGGCATGGCCATTTTCAAAAGGGTCCCTTGACCTCTGACCTCAAGATATGTGAATGAAAATGGGTTCTATGGGTACCCACGAGTCTCCCCTTTACAGACATGCCCACTTTATGATAATCACATGCAGTTTTGGATAAGTCATAGTCAAGTCAGCACACTGACACACTGACAGCTGTTGTTGCCTGTGGGGCTTGAGTTTGCCATGTTATGATTTGAGCATATTCTTTTATGCTAAATGCAGTACCTGTGAGGGTTTCTGGACAATATTTGTCATTGTTTTGTGTTGTTAATTGATTTACAATATAAATATATACATTCATTTGCATAAAGCAAGCATATTTGCCCACTTCCATGTTGATAAGACTATTAAATACTTGACAAATCTCCCTTTAAGGTACATTTTGAACAGATACAAAATGTATTAATTACTTATTTTGCGATTAATAGCGCTAAAATATTTGAATCGATTGACAGCCCTAATCACAGTATATTGAATGGTTACCCCTGTGTCATTATTGATTCTTGCCAATACACAGCCCTACTTTTTGATAGATTTCCAGTCATAAACGGTTCTGTCAGAGTACTATCCTTTTAAGTGTGGAGTGATAGTGTAGTGTGCATAGTAAGAACTTTCAATGCTCTGATTTGAATAAGCATTGTGATTAAGTGGTTGTTCTGTGCATGTAGTGGGCTGAGGGATGTGGACCAGTCAGCTCCCTGAGGGGGAGACGAGGTTCAAGCTTTCCTGGCTCCTTCTGCACTCTCCGATTGGCTGTCGGCTCTCATCCATATCCACTGTTCCCTTAATTGCCTGATTTCCTGACCCCACGTTGAATACTTCGTACACTGGGGACTGGGCGTTATAATAATGACTTATAGTGACATGCATGGGGAAAACTCGCTCCCTTGAGTATCACAACTTTCACAGACTGACTGTAGCCCCATCACGGACCTCTTGATTTAATACTTAAATTAAATTCTCATATTTAGTACAAGACCGTTTCTCACAGAAAATATTCTGGGTCTGTGTGAGGACCATGTGACCCCAAAACTTTAAGATGAAACCAACAAAACTTTGCATAAAACCAAACCTGACAGAAATGTTTCACTTGTTAATTCGAGGTGTGAATAAAATCATTCACAACAATGATTCATATTTTATGTGATGGAATGATTAGTCTATACATGATATATAGAAAATGAATCATGAACTATTTTATTAATCAATTAATTATTTAAGTCATGTAGAGCTAATACAATTAGTCAAGTAACTGATTAGTCAATTAACAACAACAATTTTGATTACTGATTATTTGATTATTTAATTTTACTGATTAACATCTAATTAGCAAATGTTTGCATGCTAAACATGGTATCACTGTAAGCATTTTGGCATTTAGCTCAAGTACAGCCTCACAGAGCTGCATGAGTCTTAGCCTCGTTGGACTATTTGACATTTGTTGATGTCACTTCAGGAAATGGTAACAGGCATTTTTTTTTCTATTGTTCTCTAGGGCTGGGCAGTATGGTCAAATGTTTGCAAAGACAACGTGAGTGGTATCTTGCTCAAAACGGTATTCCTGACAGAAGCTTTGAAAGACTACATGAGAGTGGGGACACAATATATTTTAAGTTATGTCCTACTCATCATCTTGAACAGTTTGCGATGTTCTGCTTCAAGACTTTAAAGCACTTTAGATCTACGACAGTCAGGACACATGAAAACTCAGTATCTGGGGAGTTCTCTGTGCTTACACTGTGCTATGGTTCACTATTTATGAATCTCTACATGCAGTGAGGACCCAGAGAGATGGTCGGATGCGCTTGCTCATGGCTTTTAGATTCCAAAGTAAATCAACTGCTTACACTCTCTCAGTCATTAGTGAAACTCCTCCGAGCACACCAATAATCTATGAGATGGAATGAGAGATGGAGACACTCCGCTAAACAACAGTGTAATACTTACAAATGTGATCCTGATGTGAAATTACAAGTAAACAAGTAAAATTTCAATACATCTTTCTAATCTTACATATTTAAATTCACCACCTGCTTCCTTATGGTTTAAACTCAGCTGGTTGTAGTCCAAATTTCTATCTACGTTAATTAAATCTCAGTCTAACCAGCACATAAAAACAAAAAAACAACTTTTCTGAAAAAATTTAAGTCGGAGTGCACGCAGTCTTCAGTGAGGATTATTCCCCCTTTGAACAATTTCACACAAAAGGGATCAGCTGTCAAACATTCACCAGTGATAATTCGTCTCATGCGAGAGACACCAATTAGCTGGCCTATCACAGCCTGTTCCCACTACAGAGGCAGCATGGGGGTCTCTATCATCTAGAAATAGATTCATCCAGTTGGTCCTCTTTGTTGTTGCTCTTCTGAGTCTCGCTCTGTTTCTCTGACGGATCTGTTCAGACTTTGTGCAGCTCTTTCAGGAAGCAACTCGCTCTCACACATTTACAGTAGCCATCACGATCCTATCAGGATCACATCCTCTGCCTAAAGAAATAGTTCAACTTTTTGGGAAATACGGTAATTTGCTTTCTTGCCGAGAGTTAGATGAGAAAATGAATACCGCTCTTGTCTTTGTGTGGCAAATATTAGACTACCACCAGCAGCCGGTTAACTTAGCTTAGCATGAGGACTAAAAACGGGGAAACAGCTAGTGTGTTCAAAGTAGGGGTGGCCGATATATCGAATATACTCAATGTATTGCGGCTCTTTTTACATGGGATGTAGTAAATGACTATATCGCTAACATTGAGTACAAATATTCATTATCACGTTATTTTTTTAAGCCACTGGCATGAGACTCGCTTTGGCGTTTCGCTTCTCCCGTGGCTCTCTCCCTCTCACAGACACACTCTCCTCGGCGAGTTTGTGTGGCCTATGAGCATGGATGTGCGTATGGGGCGTGTGTTTTTGTATCAAAAGGGAAGCATGGAACAGGGAAAGAGCCCGCAAAGAGCCTGGAAAGAGCGAAAGAAGTGAACCACAAAAGGGAGTTTATTCGTGTTGAGGTTGGAAAAGGTGATGGAAGATGCCGGCCTCCAATTCGAAAAAGACGGTAAAACTAGCCCCCACGTTGTTTTGTGGTACGTGTATTTACTAGGCATTACGGTAACGGCGTGTAAGAACTGGCTTCAAAATAAAAGCGACCAAGAATTGACTTCAAAATCAAAGTAATCTTGAGTCAGTCTCTGTCAAAGTGAATAAATCAAACAGCTTATTAGTTTAGAGAAAATATGAAAATATAAAGGTATATATTGTATTTTGCAATACAAATATTATTTATAAGCCATATCACCCAGCCCTGGTTCAAAGGTAACAAAATCCACCTACCAGTATCTCTAAAACTCTGTAATTAACATGTTATCTATTGTTTTTTTTAATTTGTACAAAAACCAAAGTGTGAAAAGTTGTTTGGAAAGATATGTGCCAGACTATTTCTCGGGCTCAGTGTCTCCCTTCCCTATAGCAACCTCTTTGGCCAGTGACTAAGAGTGAAGATGCTTTGCCACGAAGACTGATGCAAAGACTGGTTCGCCTCAGGCTACACCATCACAACCCCAACCCCTCCTCCACCACAACAAACTCTTTTCTCTGTTTTCTGTATCTCTAGACCAAGATACGAGAAAACAGCAGGCCTACTGCTTGATTTTCAGGACCATCTAACGGTGATTCTTTTTTGAAAAATGCTTCTCACAATAGTGTGAACCTTTAGCGAGCCACTCAGAAACGGGTAGTGAGCTACCAGTAGCTCATAAGCTACTTGTTGGAGACCCCTGGTGTGTGCTATATTTTGAATATTTTTCGACGGGGAACTGAACTGAAAGTGAAACCTATCTATACTGTTTTTGTCAATGGAGTCTGCTGCTAAGAGATCATAGATAAGTTTCACTTTCAGTTCAGTTCCCCGGTAAGATAAAGCTGTGAAAGTATTCTAAATATAAGATACTCTTAAACGGATATTGATTTTTTTTTTTTAGGTGAGCCTTTCATTTAGGTGGCTAAAATATGTACCTCATACAACCTCACTTCAAAACAGCCAAACTATCCCTTTAATACTGAATTTTTGAAGTATGTAAACTCTGGACCAAATTAAACTGTTTACCAGAACTATTCTTCACATGCTTGGCTGCATCTGCTTGTTCCTCCCTTGTCTTTGACAACAGAAACCCTTTCCAAATTAATCTCAAGAGTCACATGCTGAGCTCTCTTTTTGCTGCAGTGGTAGCAGAAATGTTTCCTTTTCTCCATGTGCCTACCTGCTTTTACCTTGAGAAGGAAAGTGTGAAAGACAAAGAGACGAGGTAAACAATGACCGAGAGGGTAAGACTGAAATAGATTTAGATTCAGGAGTAGATGGGTTGATCGATGGGATTGCAGCTCTCACTCTGTTGTAAACATTCAGTCACACATACAGTATGGAACTCCTGTGAGACAAATGAAAACAGACAAACAGTGCACAAAATAAAAAGGTGGCGTGATCAGATGTTGCATGACTGTGCAGGGAAGAAAAGAGGATAATAATAGTGCGTTATCAAAAGGATCTGAGGAGAGAATCAAACTACACTTTTTCATTTTCATCTACATTTTTACGTAACGGATCTGTGGGAAATCATGCACACCTGAAAAAAGCAAAGCGCTGTAGACCAAGGAGAGCTGCTGAAGGGTGAAATATGTGTGACTGTGGCTTTGTGCATATTTGCTACCAGCAAAGTCTTGTATCTGGACCGTATGTAATCCTGCATGTAATGCCCACTGGTACAGTAACGTGATGCTGTGTGGTGCAACACAGCAGTCAATGTCATCTATTTCACAAAACAGCTACGGTATAAAACCACTCTGCAATCTAATGTATTAGTGAGAGATAAAAATGTAAACAGCTTGCTGTCTGATGCAAATAAGGCCTCTCTGGGCAATCAAATGTACAGCTAATATCCAACTAAATGATATAATTCATATATGCATGCAGAGAAATTATTTTGTATTCTTCCAATTAACTGCATATAATCTTGATTACCCTTAATGTTACAAAGGAACTACTTTTGAATAGGGATTTGCCTTTCTCATGCTGATTCAATTACAGACCCTAATCATAGACAAAATCATCTATCAACAAACAATGAACACTGGACACAAATCTGCAGCAACACACGGTTTATTGACAACACAATCAAGCATAATAATAACTTTCGCTTTCACTATATCAGTAGAAATTGAACATAATCAGCCATGACTTCTCATTGGAACATTTTGTGGATTTGATTCTCGACATAATGTCCTTGGGGACAAAGTATAAGGTTTAAAACAAACATGAATTAATCATCATCTCTAGTGAATAATCATTGTTTTGACATTTCAAACTTTTCTAATTATCTGAAGGACTGTACGATGATTAAAGTATTGTATAATGAATGTTAATTCATTCATGTTTGTATTTGCCAATTATTTAATGTATGCACTGCATATAGGCCTTTACATATATTCATATGGTTTCAGAACATCAATTAATGTCCATAAAAAGTGTGCAAAAACTCTTGCATTGCAGTGAAAAACAAGACATTCAAAACTTTGTGGTCCCATTCTAACAAAAAAAAATGAAAACAGCATTCATTACTTAAATAAATATTTGAAACACATTGAAACACACATTACGTATCGTACACACACAACACACTTAAAGCAGCATTAAATTACTATTTTTGGCCGATTGGGCGCAGTGTTGCATTAACAGCTTGTGCTGTACAAGCTGTTAATGCAACACTGACATATTATCACCTTATGAATTTGTTTATGGTGAACGTGTTAGCAAACATTTTCCTATTTTCAGATCCAGCAGACACTGACAACATTATTATACCTTTTGGAGCTGTTTTTCTGGCCTTCGGACAAATTTAAGTACAATGTTCTCCTCTTACTGTAGCTCTGTTTTGGTCTCCACTAATTCTTTAGTGAAATATCTGCCTCTTTAGCTGCACTAGCTTGTTGTTAACTTTGTCTGTCTGCAGTTTGGTGCTGAGCAGTTTGTTTATAGTCAGTATATCAGAGTTCAAACGCTACGCAGAGCTGAGGGTGACGATTCTCTGTGGGTTCATCCAACCCTGTCTTCTACAAAATTACGTTCCCATTAGGGCTGTCAATCGATTAAAATATTTAATCGCGATTTATCACAAATTAATCGCACATTTTTCATCTGTTCAAAATGTACCTTTAAAGGGAGATTTGTCAAGTATTTAATAATCTGTTCAAGATGTGTGGGCAAATATGCTTGCTTTATGCAAATGTATGTATATATTTATTATTGAAAATCAATTAACAACACAAAACAATGACAAATATTGTCCAGAAACCCTCACAGGTACTGCATTTGGCATAAAAAATATATGCTCAAATCATAACATGGCAAACTCAAGCCCAACAGGCAACAACAGCTGTCAGTGTGTCAGTGTGCTGACTTGACTATGACTTTCCCTAAATTGCATGCGATTATCATAAAGTGGGCATGTCTGTAAAGGGGAGACTTGTGGGTACCTATAGAACCCATTTTCGATTGTGTTAAAGCGCTAAAGAAATTAGTGGCGTTAAAACAAATTTGCGTTAACACGTTATTATCGCGTTAACTTTGACAGCAGTAGTTTCCATATACGTACACTGCATTCTCAATTATGTTTCAAGGAAAACTTATTTTCTCCTGGATAACAGTCACAGTTTTAAACATGTGGATAACATTGTAAATTGAAACAAAACAAAAGCGCAACAAAACTACTTGGTTAGGCTTGGTAAAACATCATGGTTTGGCTTAAAATAAGTATGTTTGTTTCATTATTTAAGTTACGGATGAAAATTAAATAAGTCAAATTTGATTTGTGGTTTCACATGGGACACGAACTGCAGTCTCCTGGGTGAAAGTCCTGTGTTTGTTTGACCCATCCATCCACCCTGACCTCCTCCGTATCTGGACTTCTGTTGAGTATGATTAGAAACATATTTGTGATGCGTCAAACACAAACGTAATCTGGGAGAAAATACGTTTCCCTCGAAACATAATTGCCAATGCAGTTTCGTTGTATGGAAACGTAATTTTTAGGGTACCAGGCTGGTTCATCACTACAAGCACCCTGTTGACACACAAGTCATCTTAGTTCTCTAATGCAGTGGATCTTACTGTAATCGGCGGACAAGTGTCGGATAGTGTTGTTAATGTTGGATTCTGTAGCATCTCAGGCCTTAATGCAGTGAGAAGGTCAGCAGTCGGTCATGCACTGCATATTGCTCTGGGAATATGGAATATGAAAGGGAATATCAATACAGGAGCTTAATGTGTAATGGGATATGCAAATTTGGCAGAAAAGGTAAAGGAAGCTTATATTTTTCTGAGTGCTTAATGTGATTGAAAAATTGAAATGGCGAGGGGTAAGATTGCTCCGGCAAATAGGAGAAGAGGCACAGCCCAACTTTTTATAACTAGGTCAACACTTTTCTTCCAAACCAATGATAACAACTACAGGACTGAGATATAGATAGAGCTGACTTTGTTCCTTTTTTTACTTTCTACACTTTCACTCTTGACACTTGGCACAGATGCAAGTGTCTAGATCGCAGTCTTATCTCTCTTTTGAACCATTTTCTTCTGTCATATTGATGACGTCTGCGCTCGCTGTTCTAACTGCTACAAGCAGAACAAGTGGACACCAAATGATGTTTAATATGCTCACTTAAGCAAGATTTAAACTAATAGCAGTTGACGGAGGCTTGTGTTTGTGTGTATCAGTGCTACAAGCTGTCATCAACACTCGTCCTCACCCATCAAGATGCCCACAGAAGCCTCCTAATTACTTGCAAAATCCCATTTACACTTTGCTCTCCCTGTTCCCGAGCACCGCTCTTCTGTGGCCAACGCTGACAATGATGTGCTGTGTATGGCCACAGCAGACCCTGGATTAATTACGCAGACGTAGGAGTCATCACTTCACAACTTCTAATTAACAGCAGATAAAAGGAGTGAGAAGGAGAAAGGGATGACAGCAGGACAGGATTTGGCATTAAACTGAAAGGATTTTCATTACAAGGGAGAGTGAGCACTGAGAACGGAGCACCGATTCAGTTAGCGCCGTTGTCTTCAGGGTTAATTCTGAGAGACACGAACACGAACGATATCAAGCTGAGGCAACCGGTTGTCTCAGATATTACATAAGGTACACAGATGCTCCACAAGATCACGCATGCAAAATGTTTACCACTCTATCAAGCAAAGTGTCCCTTTGCAAGAAATACCAAAGGGGTTCTTCTAAGAAATATCCACCTCTGAACTAAGACGGTATATGTTTTCCGCAATACTGTTTCAAGCCCCCGAATTGGCTCATTTTACTCATCTGCATCCGCCCCTCTAACCATGGTAATCTCCACCACACTGAGAGCAAATACGAGCAGCTGAAAGAGACAAGACTGGAGGTTTTTCGTCTTCAAAGTGGTACAGTATAGCTGATTCACAGCTCCTCCAGTCCACTGGGCACAAGCGGGACTTCAGGAGCAGGTGTCTGATGATCTATGCATCCTTCTCAATTATAGATGTGGTGTTACGCAACAGAAGCTGCTTCTACTGTACTGGGGACGGCAGAAGAAAGCCTAAAATATGCTTGTACAGAGAAGCCTGGCCACTTGGGTAGAACACTAGAAATGTTCAGCTCAAACAGTGTTTTTGAAGCACAGTGGGGAAATTATTCAGGGACTGGTTGGAGTCAGAAATCCCTATGATTTGGGTGCCAATACACTGGTAACCTTTCTGACTGTGTTTTTAAAGACACTCCCACCTTATAAATGTTTTCCTGTTAAATTCCTACAGAATAATATGCTCGGTACTTCACTGATCTATACTTAATTTGTTTTAAATCCGGATGAGCCCAAAAGCCACCGTCGTAAATATATCTTGCACTCAACTGTGTGCTTGTTCCTTTCATCGCTGACTTTCCAGTCCCTTTGTGCTCGACTGAGACTGAGAGCTAACTCAGTTCAGTATTCATACTCCTGCAGACGCGATGCCTCAGTTCCTTCAGTGATGGGTAAGACTCCACCGTTATTGAATCATCCCGTTCGGGAAACATGTCAGATGCCGGCAGCATATGGTCATATAACCCATTTACTTAAAATATTAAATATATCATGATGCTCAAGTCCTCTGGGTATATCCTTCTTTTTTTTGTATTTTGTATGTTATGCACATCATTAAAACATGTAGTAGTGTTTTAAAAATGTATGCATAAAGAACATTATTGAGATGCAACCCTGCAACGTAATGAATTGTTTACCTAAATACTGTACTGTTGTTGTCTCCATCTCTGTTTGCTTTGTGGATGACTGTGCATGTGAACAACAAATTTGAGTGCAACAACGACTCTGTTTACATACAGTACAGAGGTGATCTTGCACCCTTGACTGAACATCAGCATGTATGGCAAGACTTGTGCCTGTTCTGTGCGTGCTGTCGCTTGGCTTGAATGAGGGCTACAGATGTGGTGGATACACACTTGACTTGTAAAATTATGTTTTAAATTGACAAACATCATATGTCTGTTTCATGCCACGATTCAAACTGGATCAAAACATTACATCTGAAATAAGGTCCCATGGGGTCCACCCGGAAGGGGCAGGACTTCTCTCTATAGATCATCGATCTGGGACTTCTATTTGAGCTTGTGATTGACTACATTTCCCAGAGTGCATTTGCCCACCCTCAGACAACATACGCACAAGCTTGTCGCACTCAGCTGTGGATTTTACTTCAAAGAGAGCGACAGAGGTACATGGACTCTGTGTAGTGCTGCATGCAGCTATGTCTTTGTTACCAGCTGTGACAGTGTGTATGGCTGGTATTGATTTCACCTTGTGAGTCTGTGTGTCATGATGGCAAAATGTGGACCTGGAGACACCTACCGTAGCGGGAACTATACTACAGAAGTGATTTTGAGTAATTTATCAGGTGTTTGTATTTTAGTCCGTCAGTGGACAGATGTTGTCACCGCGCAAGATGCAGTCACGAAACTTTACAGATGTGTAGCTGAGATCAAAATGAAGGTTTAGTTCGAAGATGGGTGTGGTCCGAAGGGCGCCGGAAGTTTGGGGGTAGGCCCCTGGGCTGATGTGGCATCGCGGCTGGTGTGATCCCAGTTTGTTTTGTTTTTGTATTCTGAACATTCCCATTACCTATTTTGTATTTTTTTCTGTTTACCTCTGCTGTTGGGACGGGAGGGGATACATGATGTATGAGTGTTTGTGTTGTGTTAAAAATTGCAAAATCTAATAGACAAAAAAAAAAAAGAGCGAGAGAGCAACAGTGATAGCAGAACAGCATCTCTTCTATATGAGAAAACGTGTGAGCTGTACCCATCACTCACAATGCAACTTCTTGTGGCTGCATTGCATTCTGGTCTATTAAGACTTTTTTGTTGATGGAGAAACTGGTTTGTTTAACTGATTCATTTTTGGACACTGGTGCAATTTAAATGGAGATTCTAAGAAAAAACTGTTGTTCTTTGACTTTGAGGAGTTTGAGACCAAGCCTGTATGCAAGCTGGATTTATCCTTAAGCTGCTGCGTGTATCTGCATAACTATTTTCGTCTTTCTCCTCAGCTCCAGCTGAGTCGAAAGGTGTCATTATCAGCGTCAGCCACAGTCGGCACCTATCTTGCCCATCCCTTCCAGCTGTCCTGTTACTGCCAGCAGTGAATGTGTACATGCGCACATAGGCTCTCTCCAAACTGCTCCACTGTAGCATCTCACCATACCCAAAACCCTGAGCTCGAAATAGAATCCAACCTCATTTCATGCCTCGTGAAGCTCTAAATTTGCACCAGAGGGGACGCTACATTTGTGATAGATAGTGCGAGTAAATTAGGAAAAGAACAAAGTCTGTTTGTCAGACAAAAATTCCACTTCTTGGTGGGACTTCACAAACCTAAAGGGACAACTTCTCTGGCAAAGGAAAGGCCTGATCTTAGAGAACGCCACTTCTGTCTATGAGGATCTGAAGTAAAACAAGCTTTTCAGCCAGAACTTGTCCCTGGACTTTAATGCCACCTCTCCTTTTAGGGTAATGTTATCTTCAAAAGGACTTGCTATAAGCATATAGTTTACTTCACTTTTGGATACCACAAGAATCAAAAGTTTTGCTCGTGGAAGAAAAATTTAATTAAGAAAGGGTAGAAAAACATTTTCAGGTTTTTCCCTTGTAGGCTATTCCATGGTTACAATCTTTTTCATATTTCTCCTGCATGTCTGAGAGAAAACTCTTCTTTTGAAGCACCTATACGAGTCTTTATAACGGGCACTACATACTGTGTGTACTGTACATATATATGTTTTATTCAATAAATGCATAAAACTAACATAAGTAATTAAAAGGGGAAATAAATGAAGATAAACAAGATAAAAAATCCCCAAAACCATTAAATTCAAGATGATTTCAAGTGGTATCGTTTTAGCTAAAACTGTGTCTTGTGTCCTTAGGAGTCCTCATGCAAAGGAGAAAGTGATGACACTCTCAGTTTAAAAAGAGTTTTTTTCCTTCCACTTTCTCCTCGTGTGGAAAGACTTCCCTTGTATCTCTAAATAGATAACCTGCAGCAGTGATATCAAATTCAATTTCTGTTCGGGCAAAAATTCTAATCGGTCTGCAAAGAGGATTCATTAATGTTTTATTAATCATGACGTGGATGGTTTTTACAAGATGACATTTTGTTCAGATTCAGCATGTAATCCTCCACGGTGGATGGACATAAATGAGATAATGTGTCAGGATTTCTGCAGCAATGATGGTACCACTGCTCTGCTGCTTTATATCAAAACTGATTAGGAAAAGTGCAAAGCCTTTGCTTTAAGTTGATTGAACCTAGAAAGTACAAATCTTACACTATAGGTTTCAATTTCCCATGCCAACAAACACAGGACTTTACCCCATGAGGCCGCTGTTCGAGTCCCATGTGAAACATTTTCAGGCAAACCATTATGTCTTTTTACTAAACCTAACCCAGTAGTTTTGCTGCATTTTTTCTCTTGTTTACAACATTAACCGTGTGTTTAAAACTGTTTAAAACTGCGACCATAATCCGGGAGAAAATAACGTAACGTAACGTCGAAACGTAATTGAGAATGCAGTTTAGTTGTGTGGGAACGTCATTTTGTGGGAGACAGGGTTGGGGATTGTAGTTGTTATTTTTCTCATTTTGTCAATCTCACCGGTTATAACACATTAGTTAAGGTTGTAAGGTCTATGGCTGTTGGTAGTTGTTGTTGGTTTTGTTTAAATATGCCAATTTGTAATTATATGGGTTATTGTTGTTCGTTTGATTAAGCTAAGACAGCTAATACGTGTAGTATGTGCTTACGTCAGTTGTCACTTGTTGCAGTTGTCACATATCCTGCAGCCTGATGGAGACACCAGTGTCAGTGCGGCCAGGCATGGCAGAGGCAGTCTCCTTTTATCATTGAGCACCTGGGATTGGTGTGAAGCCAGGCGTTGGATGTATCATTTTTAAAAGATTATTTGTCTACATAAACATTTATCAATAAGATCTTTAAAGACAAAATTAGTGAAAAGTGTTTATTTTTATGATATATAGATATCGTAGCTCAATTTATCCTCTCCAATAACCTTTCTCCAGTATCCAGTGACCTTTTCTTTGATACAGACATCAATCCCTCCATCTGCAGCCATGTTCAAAGTGTAGTGAGAGTGTTTTTCTCTAGGTAGTGTGCATCTTCACTGAGAATATCATCATTTTGGCTGTATTTGTGTTTATCAATCTATTACAGTGGTTAGAGAGAGAGAAGAGACAAGAATCAGGTACATAGTAGCTGAGTACATACGGGTCCAAACATGCTAAACACAGACTGAATACAGGGCTGTAGCATCCTGGGATAAAAGGGACAACCTGCAGTATAATTCACTTAGATCTACTACATCAATGCTGCTTTGAGTGACTCTCAGGCAGGTTTGATAAACTAGCAAGGTTTTCATGTCGCATTTAGCTCTGTTGCACATGTAGTTATGTTAAGAGGGCTATTACAGCATCCTGTGTGATGTCTGAGGTCTCATATTCAGTTTATGGAGATGATCCATTAAGTCACACAACCATGTTTCATCCTCAGCCTGAGTCATCGCTTACTACTAGCTCCACGGTCCCTCTCACTCCGCTTACTGCTGTGATAAAGCACATGTGCCAATTTGGAAAGGTTGGTGGCAAATGAATCAAACAGGCATCTCTTTGCACTCTACTGAGAAGTGCTCAGCCTCCCACCTCTCTTGAAATTGGCTGCCTTCAGCATCAGCCCCCCACTCTTCAGCCATTAGCCATCGCTTTCTGGTTGCTGAGTAGTCCGGTCGTGTGTGTTGGAGAAGGTTGTGGGCTGATTCTGTTCTGCACCTACTGCAGTTTGTCTATTAGGAACTGACAACTGTGTGGATTTGGAACATGGCATATTTTAATTTGACTTTAGGTTTGGTTTGCCACAAACAGAAACAAACTGAACGAACCCAACATTTCCTGAATGGTAAAACACAACACCAATTAATGGAAAAGTGATATTTCCCCTGATGGCCACGCACGCAGGAAAATGTCTGATGCAACAGTGCAACTCATCACGAAATCGCAGTACGACTGCTGTCAACAAAGCGCTATTTTGGGGACAGATTACACTGTACAACTCAAGTAGTGGCTGCTTTTTCAGGGGAACATTTCATTTCTCAGCATGGTAGTGGTGTTTTGGAATTAATCCCATCATTTATCTCACTTAACGTGAAGTGGACACTTAAAACACAACCACTCTAACAAGCAATACATGCAATTATGTTTGTTCCATAGCAGCTATTACATAATCAGGCAATTACATGGAAAACAACTGTTATATCGAAGATAATGAGTTCCGTGAATCAGTTTGAAACACAGCTCTTAGGAAGGTGTATAAATTACCTGCGTATAAAAAAGACGATTTCAGACAGAGGTTTAGATAAACTACACAAATTAAACTAGATGGCAAATCCATTTATTACTGTTTACATCAATAGCTAATCAGATGCTCCTTGAAGGCCAACTTGGCTTTAAAGAAAAGCGTCTCAATATGCAGCTCTTTTAATAACAGTTCAGTGTATAAAAATATAAAGCACTTATGTCATATGACATATACAATAGTGTAAGTATATTTAACTAAAGTTGCTTTGGCAGCCAGAGGGCCCCGCAGATGGCAGAATAAAGTATATTTCATCACATTTAAATAAATATTCATCTCTTCTTCTCACAAAAAATATATTTATTTCAGTCATCGTTGAGTCATTGTCACCACAGCCCCCCATATTTAATCAGGCCAAAGAGGAATATTCCACTTTACTTTTTACTGTTCCTTCCCTTGTGACAACACCAGTTACGAAAGAAGTAAAGACACATTCAGATCAGAGCAGCAGCTGTCTTGTGAAGTCTGCAGTGTTCAGATGTTAGGTATAGGCCTATAAATTTTAAAGTAGCCTCACAGCTGTTTAATATTGCAGCCTCTCATATTAAATTTACAAAATCTTCCGCCAGCTACCAGCCAAGGGTCATCAACCAGAAAATCCGACTGAATGTATTCACATCAGAGCAGCAATAACAGACAAATGAACAGGAGATTGGCGGTTAAGACGGTGTTGTCCCGACACCATTATACAGCAAGATAGACACAGATGAAGGCAGAGAGCAAGTGAAGCAAGACTGTAATCCATCAACAGCAGAGATGATGCAAAGAAAGGAAATGACAGAGGAAAATAAAAGCTGTGTTGACAACATTTTTTTCTCCAAAGATTGAACCGCTCCGAGCAACATTCCCACTGTCTGGCTCCAAGCTCAACAAGCTCCAGTGATGTAAACATTAGCTCCTCTGTCTGCAGCAACCATCAGCAACACTGATGCTTTAGCAATTAATTCTCAAAGTGTGCAAATTTAGATTCAGTGGAAATGATGATGAAGGTGTGCAACATCTTGGTGACACCATCTGTATATCATTGTTTTCTTCTTCAGACAAGCTCTCTTCTTGTTCAGTGTGTCCCACACACTACATGGCACACCAGCCCTTGCACTTTGCTTTAAATGGAGAGTTTGGGTGTTTTAAGGCAAAGCAATACAGTGCTGTGAACGGGAACTGCAGAAAAACGTATTTTAGCCACCTAAAATAAGGGCTCACCTAAAAATATCGACATCTGTTCAAGTTTACGCTACATTTAGAATATTTTACTGCGGCGAACTGAACTAAAAGTGAAACGTATGTATACTGTTTCTGTCAGCTAAGCCTGCTAGCTTTGAAGAGAGCATAGATAAATTTCACTTTCAGTTCAATTCCCCATCAGAAAGGGCTTCCTGACGGCAAGATAAAGCAGTGAAAATATTCTGTCCCCGACCAAAGCAGTATATTACTTTGCTCCGGTGTCGGTGCTCCTGTCTGTTTCTCCAAACTGGGGGCACGCCGACGTCATCTACCGTAAGCAACACACCTACTATGGATAATACCTCATACGACCCCACTTCAAAACACCCAAACTATCCCTTTAACACCAAAATCAGGATAATGTAAAGGATGAAAGGATGGATAGAAAGAAGTTGAGTTGTGGGATTCAAGGTGGACACATCACACTGCCTTAAATTCAGGGGGCCTAAAAATGTTCAAATGTGCCTCTGGTCGGTAAAACAATGCAACAAGGTGATTTCCATCATCCTGTGAACTCACCGTAGCAATGTGAAATCTGCAAATGCTTTTAGGTTAGTACTACATGTTATAGTCTACTTTCACATGCAGTTCCCAGTCCTCTAACTCCATCCACCCACATAAAGTGTCTAACCATGGCAGTAAGAGCACACCATCGAACTGCACCTCCAAAAAACTAACAGCACTTTTATATTAAATCACTGTCATCAAAATTCTGAAATCCAACGAGTGTCTGTGTCAGGCATCACAAGGACTAACAGCCTGGTTGTGTGGGCCAACAGTGCACTACTTATTGGCCACTACATGTAGGGGAGAACGGAGTTGGTTGTCACATTCATTAGATCTCGGTCCCTAGAGGGCGCTGTTAAAAGATGTTGATACTAAAATTTTCAGAATTGGGGTCAGAGGTCACCTACAGTGTCTTTTCAGGAGACAAGACACTTGACATTGAGGTGAGAGGACTTTTAGTGTTTTTCGTGTCAAAACGTAAATATCCAGCTCTTCTGTGTTTCTCTTCTAGGCTTTAACGAAATGGATTTATAATAAAACAATTATTACCATTAAAAGGTATGAAGGGAGAGCTCTTCGCTAGGCTACAACATGCGGTTGTGAGCTTAAGCTGGGCATACGCTGTACGATTTTAAAAATGTTGTTGTGTAACTCCTACTGTACGAGTACATTGTTCACGATGTAAAGGCAAAGCTCACAATTTATGTGCTCACACTGTACGTGTAAAAGAGAAGAAAAAAACACAGCCCAATTGGCCCATTGGCTTTGGTTCTGGCTGTTGATAGCTGTCAATAAAGATTGTTTTGAAAGCTCCGAGGTTGGTAAAGTTTGTTTGCTAGCAGATGCCTGTACCAGTCACAATGCTGACAAGGCAGAAACGGTGCTGCCTTGATCATCTGTGCCATCCTGTCTGCTGGTGTGGGGGCGTATATGGACTCGCAGGTGGTTTGTCCATTTTGCTGAGAGAATTGGAGGTAAACTATATCTATTGTACATTGTTATCTTGATAGCTGCGCACTGATTACTGTAAGAAAGCAGAATAAAGGCACTGACGTTGGGGAATCGGCTCGTGGCTCTGCTTCAACTGTGCGAGAGCCTGTGGACGGCCGACCAAAATGTCGGACTTGTCAGAAATTCATCCGACTGTCCAACGGCCGATCAAGAGGAGTTAATCAGTCCGACTCTAAAATGAGTCGTGCGGCTCAAAATTCAGGCCAGAAACGGGCTAAAATCGTACAGTGTATGCACTGCTTTAGTCACTGGCAAAAGACATCCCAATTGAGGATGTTTGTCACAATCTCTTTGGGGTTGGTTGTCACATGTAACTGATAGTGAGTGACTGACGCAAGGATGAGTTTGAGTATTTTTATATAAGGATAAAACATGCACTTTTAAGAATGATTTTATACCTGTTTAGCTTCTCTCGATGCAGATGTGTTAAGTTGTTGCATTTCAATGAAACTAAACTTTAAATTCGTTTTTAAGATTGCCTCCATTTTTTTTGTGTATGCCCATTAAAATAACACAGGGACAACCAACCACATATAGTGTGTGACAACCAACCCTCAAAACCATGAGGATGGTTGTCACAAGTAGCACAAGACATATTTGACAATCTATATCTTTTGAGCAGAATAAGCTTAGTAATGCCACTCAATTCCTACCTGACACTTTAAGCTTCCATAAAGGGAATCTATTAAGGATACCGTTTTTGAGGGATTCAATTTAAAGTAAAAAAGTGTGATGACCAACCCTGTTCTCCCCAGTATAGTCACAGAGATGAACAGCTCCATACATGCAAAACGGGACTCACTCTTGTAGCTTGCATTCCAAGGCTGATATCCATAATAGCCGGTGATGCGCAATATCCTCTCCTCTATGGACGCACTGTTGATGTCCTCCACTGAACGTGAGGACTTGAGGTCCTCTTTGATGGCCTCGTCCACCACCAGGTACTTGAGCTGTCTGAGCTGAGGGCTGATGTCCGAAAGCCTTCTGGGGCTCACGTCGGGCGACTTGCGCATCCCGCTGGGATGGAAGAGAGAACAAAGGGGGTGGCCGGTGTTACAATAAGACCAAAAGTGAGACAAAAGGGAGAGGGAGCCTTTAAACTTTGAATGTGACTTGATAAGACAACAGTTCTTATTGGCTAAAGCGGTAAAAGTCAGTGCTGTATGTCCCACAGAGAGTGTGCGTAAAGGGACCCTGCAGCTCCTCTCACAGAAATCATCATCATCCTTCACTGGCCCTGAGTCTGCACAACAACACTGTGGAAGACACTAAGCAAGAGTGACTGCTGCTCCTGCAACTGTTGTATATAGCTTACTAATGCACTGTGCAACTCACATTAGGCCTATAGACTTAATCTGAAACTAATGAATCAATTACGAGTGATTTAACACTGAGAAGTAGAGAAGCAGTCCATGAGCCAGGGGGTTGGTCGTGCCACTTTTGAGGGACCAAGTCTCATAGTGATTTTTTTAAAGGTCTATGTCCCTAGTGTTGGAAAATGCATGATAGCATTGCAGCAATGGTAGCTTTCTATGTGCTATCACTCCTTTTTTCATCCCTCCATCATTAACATTTTTTCATATTTTTTCGCCATTTCACACATAGATCCAGTATAAAAGAGGGAAACCAACACACAATATCATGAACTCATATATCGTTGTAAAGCTTAGACTATAATCTATCCTTCAGTCACATTGTCATGACACTGAGGTCCAGAGAATTTGACCTTTGACCTCTAATGCTGCAATGGGGCAAATTCTGAATGCAATTCCAAATGCCCCTTATAACTAACTCCATATTGATCTGATGTGCCCATGGATAGTTCCAGCATAAAGAGCACAAAAAGAGCTTTAAAATGATATATTATATGACTAACAACAGTAACAACATTTCTTATCAGAATAAACGTAACTTTGTGCAGTTTGTATCTGATAGAATGTTCAGAACTTTGCATTGGATTCTGTTATTGGGGGCAGTTTGTAAATGGCTTTCTTAGCAGCAGAAACACAAAATAATACAAAAACTCAAAAAACTTTACTGAGAAATTAATTCTCTATCCATTATTTTATGTTTTCTCACTCTTACCTCATTGTCAAAATAAACATGTTCCAACTAAAGGTCGTTACTTTGTGTCCAGCAGGTGAGATAAAACGAAAAAGGAACGGTTGAATGTATTATTGCACCAATAAAGCTCTTTAAAGGGACTATTTGTAACTTTTTACACGTATAAATCTACCGGGTCGGGATCCCATGCGCGCTCGCGTATGCGCATACGCTCGCATGTGGCTACGCTGTTCAGACCGTTCCTCTGCCTGCTTGTCTTCAGTCACACAATGCACGCGTTCTCGCTCCACCTCACGTTCATGCACGCACACTACACACTGAAGAAGAGTTAGTTTAGCTCTGAGAATATCTAGTGAATGTACAGTGGAAGTTTGTGCAGAAATAACTGCTGCAGCTCCTCCAGACCAACAGAGGTTTCCCATGTCTTGTGAAGTGACGGGGCTCCGCAGACAGAAACGTTATCGTCTCCGACCGGGTGCCGGTGTCTCCCCTGTTCCTTCTGACCGCGGTCGGGAGGCTGAAGCAGGAAAAGCCAACACTAGGATCAGCACTGATTCATGGAGAGACTTTCGTCTGGTCAGCTAACATTACTGCCAAGCAGGTGA
>CAKAKR010063497.1:0-10803 GCA_916700685.1 Adelosebastes latens
CTACCTACCTACCTACCTACCTACCTACCTACCTACCTACCTACCAACCTTTTTGGGCCCATTTGTATCAGTCTGAATTATAGCCAATGCACAAAAACATCACAGACAAAAATATGAACTGTCAGCTGCCTGCGCTCTCCAATTCACTCTACAAAAGCATCGTCTCCAGGGCCATACTGGTAGGTGTCATGTGCCAGACAACACGACAGTTGATATGAAGTTTGACAGCAAATGTGCAACACTGTGTGTAGGGTATACATTTCTAAGCTGGGAGATGACATGGAGGATTATGTTATAAAGTAAAAGTTTGTCATATTTCATGTTTAGTTTATTTGAGAAGGGACAGTGCAAATTAAAAATACACAAACAATTTGCCAGAATTAGCCAAAAGACAATTTTTCATCTGTTGTCCCTGGCCAAGGTGTTACAGAAGGCATCCTAAAATGCATCAAAACAACAACAGGTATAGGGATGCACTAATCGCAAAATTCTGGGCCAATACCAATACCAATGTTTAAAATAACCCCTCATTGGACTGACAGGCTTCTAGTGCGTGATGCACACACAAGGTTGGTTCCCATCCAAACCACAGTGATTGTTTTTAAGAAATCTCGTGAGCCGTTGTTTTACTGCTTAATTTATCGTTGAACATAACAACGTTCTTATCACGGATCTTTCCCCGAAAACGTGTAATACTACCACACGGACAACTTTTTCTTTCACTTTTATTTGTAAACAAATAACCAGTGACTTCTTCTCCGAATCAGCAGCTGGTTACTGTTGTCCGAGACCGACCGCAAATAACCAACACAACATTTAGCCGGCACAAAACTGATGCAACACAACAGATAAACATCGGCCAATGGCATCAGCGAATGTCTTCTTATTCGCCAATAGGCCAATGGCAGTCAACAAGGCAAAAATCAGCCGATACCAATGTTCGGTCGATAAATCGGTGCATCCCTAAAAACAGGGTATAGTTTAAAAGTCTTCCTAAAATACATCAGAACTTAGAGATGAAACAGGATATGCAGTTTAAATGTTGGAAAAGGACACAGTTAAAAGCAGTAGAAACAGTAGTGACATTTATACGTATAAAACCACATTGCAAACAAGCAGGACATATACTGTACATGTAGATAGAAGCAGCAAAAAGAGAGTTTAGTGCTGACATGTGTATGTAATAATCATCCATTGTTTTCATTGGCTACTGAAAGATGTATAGGTGTTTAATTGTCAGATGTGAATTGGAATTATATTCCACTCTCTTGAACCTCTGACAGACTAGGCTGACTGACCTAAAGGCACTTTTCCGCACCAGACTATTGCACTCTCCTCTTATAGATCCCCTAGTGATATGATTAGTGTCGGTTCTTCTGTTGATATCGGCTACAAGTAGTGGTGGAGCTAAGTCATGGATGACTTTAAACTAAGCACAAGTTCACATATTTTATGAGGTCATCCCAACTTAAAATGTTGGGGATGCACCGATACCGATACTGAATCCAATATCGGGCTCAAATAGTTGGATCGGATATCGGTGACAATGGGGCCGATCTATTCAATTCAATTTTACGTTTATATACTACTTATATTATATACTGTAATTTGAATTCCTGTTTAAGTTTTGACCAATTTGTTGCTGCATTAAAAAAATGTACACTTAAATTGTAACTTAAATTGAATATTTTTTTACCAAGTTGCAAGTGTATGGTTTATTATTTTAATAATAAAAAAAATTAAATAAATGTATATGACCCTAGTCACTTCCACAGTGAGGCATGCAGCTCATTAATGAAACACTGGTATCAGATCGGTACTCGGTATCGGCCGATACCCAAAGCCCAGATATCGCTATCGGGACTGAAAAAGTCGGATCGGTGCATCCCCAGGATGCAATTGCAAGAGGCAAAATGCCAGACACCTTCAAGATTATCAGTGTGTGAGTAATTTACCCTTAAAGGTCCCATATTGTAAAAAGTAAGATTTTCATGTATTTTGTATTATAAAGCAGGTTTAAGTGCTTTATAAATACTGTGAAAGTATCGAAGCGCTCAATATACGGAGAAATACACACAGCCCGTATTCAGATATTATCCGTTTGAAACAAGCCGTCAGGATTTCTGTCCATTTGTGATGTCACAAATATACAATATTTAGATCATTACACGGTTTCAAACGTCAACATTCTAAATGTGTCCCAGTTTATTCCTGATTGAAGTGTATGTTAATGACATCAGCTGACAGGAAGTAAACATGGACCCAAACTGTTGCCAGGCAACGCAATTCCGTTGAAATGCACTAAAACGGAGCATTTCAGACAGAGGGTAAATACAGGTATATTCAAGCAGACAGTATGAGGAAAATAAAGTTTTTTTTGAACATTACAGCATGTAAACATGTTCTAGTAGAAACACAAAATACAAATATGAACCTGAAAATGAGCACGATATGGGACCTTTAAAGTCAGGCTCTAATAAGGGACCTCATTCATAAATGTAAGTGTAGACTGGACAAGGTAGTGTATAACATAATACTACATATATATATTGGTTTATAGCCACCTTTCAAGCTTTCAGAGGATGAGTTCTCGCAACTGGTAGTAACTGTTGTGTTACTAGGTTATTAGGTAGGATGTTGTTGGTCCCTGCTGGCTTCTAACCATCATCCTGTAGAGGGTTCATTACTGTCCACTGTTTCACTTGTCAGCTGTTAGTTGTGTCCTAGTTAACGTTAGCTGCTAGCTATGAAGTGAACTCCTGGTCAGTAGCTGCCAGCACACACAGAGAACTGTTGTGTGAAAGCAAATAATGGCATTATGCTGTAACCTGTTTAATAAGTTAGCTAAACGTTAGTGAGCTCGCTGTTGTGTGCTGTCAGGTGTCCTGTAGCTAGCTGGACCCGCATGAGGACTGTAACTGTGAGTTAGCTGCTGTCTGTGTTGACTGGATGGTACAAGTGGAGGCACAAAATGTCACCTCTCACTCTGCAACCATTCTTCAAGAAAACATCCAACTGCCTGTCGGTATATCTCCTTCTTGCACGGTCACACACACACATACACACTCTCCCAGTACCGTACCGTGGATGTCGGTGGTTTCCTCCTGGAACCGGCGCAGAGGTCGCTTCTTCCCGGCTTCGGTTTCCGCCGAGGCTCGGTGTGTCTCCCCGGTGCCCGGTGGAGCTCCTCTGCGCTTTGCTTTCACATGAAAACGTGTAATTTAACAAGCAGGACGCGTTTCACCTCCTCCATGTTTACAGTCTCTCTCTCTCTCTCTCTCTTTCTTTCTCTCTCCCTCTATCTCTCTCTCTCTCTCTCTCCCACCACCAACAACAACATTATTGACGTCTTCCTCCTGCCACGTGACCAGTCTGCTGGGGCTAAAAATAGACCCAATAGAAACCAATGGAGGCAGACAGACATGGCAGAGAGAGACAGGCAGACACACTGTTTAGTTTGTCTTATGCTTGCCAACTTCACCTTACTTTCCCATGTTTCCTTCCATATGTTGCCTCAGTGTACACAATAGAGTTGGACCAGCTGCTTATACTGTCGGACCTAAACATAACACAATAAGCAAGGACTGAATGCACACTCGAGACTGTTTTCCCAGTCATTGAGCAACACAAGTACTACTGAAACAATTCGTTGATCGATCAACTGGTCAATAAAAAGAAAATAATGTAAAACAAGTAACAATAATTCTTTTTTTTTTTTAAGCAAGATGGCCAACATCACACTATCCAGCATTGCAGTTGTGACACTCTTCTGCTTTCCGCAAGGCTGGTTTATCAATAGGCCCATGTTTGCACATTTGCGTCACAGAGCTATAAGCATCGGATTTTATGAAAAATATAGATGGGTTTCTTGTATGCAAACATTACTGGGTGCGTGCGCATTCTGCAGCTTTGGCAGCTGTTGTAATCAATTTAGATTTATCATTGTTTGTACATTGTTTGTACCACTCCGGGTAGGGAATGAGTCCTTACCCCAAGTGAAGGAGTTCAAGTACCTCGGGGTCTTGTTCGTGAGTGAGGGGACTATGGAGCGTGAGATTGGTCGGAGAATCGGAGCAGCGGGGGCGGTATTGCATTCGCTTTACCGCACCGTTGTGACGAAAAGAGAGCTGAGCCGGAAGGCAAAGCTCTCGATCTACCGGTCAATCTTCGTTCCTACTCTCACCTATGGTCATGAGGGTTGGGTCATGACCGAAAGAACGAGATCGCGGGTACAAGCGGCCGAAATGGGTTTCCTCAGGAGGGTGGCTGGCGTCTCCCTTAGAGATAGGGTGAGAAGCTCAGTCATCCGTGAGGGACTCGGAGTAGAGTCGCTGCTCCTTTGCGTCGAAAGGAGCCAGTTGAGGTGGTTCGGGCATCTAGTACGGATGCCCCCTGGGCGCCTCCCTTGGGAGGTGTTCCAGGCACGACCAGCTGGGAGGAGACCACGGGGAAGACCCAGGACTAGGTGGAGAGATTATATCTCTACTCTGGCCTGGGAACCCCTCAGGATCCCCCAGTCAGAGCTGGTTAATGTGGCCCGGGAAAGGGAAGTTTGGGGTCCCCTGCTGGAGCTGTTGCCCCCGCAACCCGATCCCGGATAAGCGGTTGAAGATGGATGGATGGATTGTTTGTACATTCTTGTTGACTATACTACACCCCTGCAGAGTCCGACCACCACATACCATTATCATATGATGTTTTGGTATTGGTATTGGTATTGGTATTCCTCAACCGGTATAATATAAAACTGGAGACTTGGATTTTGGTCTTGTTATTAGTACAACCAGTCACACAGCAGCGCTTGTATGTTGAGCAGGTTAACATTAACATTAAACCCATGTTGCTGGTTGCTGATATGTCGGATTCAAATTTAAATAAACGTTGGTTAACGTTAGCTTCCACGGCCACTTATTGTGACCGCGGGGAGGAGGAGCGGCTTCCCCGTTAGACTACCAGACGTCTTCCCTTCAAAATGTAACGTTACGGCATAATTTATCTATATATTATATAATTTTGATCATCTCGCTGAACAAAACGTGTAAGTATCATAAACGTGTGTTCGCCACAAAGTTTATTTTCTGCAATAATCCAAAATCCAATGGAAAAATACCATTGGCTTTTGTCGAGGTAACCAGGGCGGTGCTAACTTCCTGATTGGCCAACAAAAATACATCATCTCTGCAGCACTATAGTGGCCCAGCAGGTCATTTTTGCCCCAAGGCCCCCGAGCAGGTTAATCCAGCAATGGGTTTTCTTTGTTTCTCTATGCAATGTCTACGTTTTTCCATGCTACCTGACCCCAGACTGGCTGTGAGGTAAATTGACGATGCAACTTTGAAAGAAGAAATGAAATACATACTTGATCAGTTGAACACACTTAGGTATTTTCGCTCCTACAGCCTTACTTGGTCTGGTATGACCAGTAGCTTATGGTGGCTAATGTTAGCTAATGTGAACAAAGTTCACTGACTATGACTCTTCTCTATTTGTGCTACTGTTACACCATCTTTTAGCATTCACCATTATCCCATAATTGTCACTTACCGGTCACAGTAGTCACTGTTCAGCAAAAGTTGTACATACATACACATTTTAATGGTTTAGTGGTATGTATTCCCAAACATGTTGTCAATTGAATAAGCAGAAACCGTTTGACACACTGGTTTGCTTGGTTGGTAATCCACCTTTGGTATTACATCCTTACTTTCCCCTCAGTAGTAGTAGCAGCACATTTTCGTTTGATTGTTAGTCTGTTTACACTCAATGAAACAGTGAAAACTTGCGTTTCCCGTGGGATTTCAAGAAATCATAGTGGATGCCAGATTTCCCGAATTTAGCAGCCCAATTCATTTTGCATAGCTCTAGGCATTTCAGTGTCTGTCAGTCTGTCAACTTTGGTGGTGGACCAAATAGATTGCCATGACAGACATTTATGCTCCCCCAAAGGATGAATCCTAATGACTTTGGTGATCCTTTGACTTTTCGTCTAGCGCCACCATGAGGTTGACATTTCCTTTTGTTAAAATGTCTCAAAAACTATTAGGTGGATTGCAGTGAGCAACTCCAGGTCTGAAAAGTGAAGCCAATATTGAAGTGTTTTAAACTTGCATTCCATCTAATAGCCAGCAGGGGGCGACTCCTCTGATTGTATAGAAGTCTATGAAAAAATTTGCCTACTTCTCACTTGATTTATTACCTCAGTAAACATTGTAAACATGAGTTTATGGTCTCAGTCGCTAGTTTCAAGTCTTCTTCAACACAGCATGATGTTCATTTAGTAAATTATGGTCCCATTTAGAGTCAAATAGACCATAAAGCAGAGTATGCTTTAGGGCGTGGCTACCTTGTGATTGACAGGTCACTACCACGGTGTTGTCCGCTCTTGGAGTTGTCTGTGTTCACAGTTCACAGTGTGTTTTCAGTTCGTGAAAGTGCATTGTGACATTTTTGGTCGCCTAAAAATGTCTTATTCAGCGATCGGTTGTACTTAGCTCCACCCTCTCACATCACTTCTGGTTGCAAATACCAACACGGTGACGGCCAAAAACCAACATGACGACGGCCAAAATGCCGAACTCAAGGCTTCAAGACGGCAGTGCACGAACCAATGGGTGACGTCACGGGGACTACGTCCACTTCTTATATACAGTCTATGGTGGATTGCCATGAAATTTGGTACAAGCATTCATGTTCCCCTCAGGATGAACTGTAATTACTTTGGTGATCCTCTGACTTTGCACCTAGCGCCACCATCAGGTCAAAATCTCCGTTCGCTACCATCAGCTTGTTAGCTTAGCATTTAGCTCAGTACAGCCCCACAAAGCTACTAGCATGGCTGCGGCTGACACTTACTCTTGGTCTATTATACCAGTGATTCTCAAAGTGGGGTCCGCGCACATAATAGCACATAACTATAGATGGGACCATTTGCGCCAATAAAACAAGCATAATGTGTCCATTACTAATACCCACCTACGTTAGCTTTGGGCCAATAGAAAGTCATGAATCAGTTCCTTAGCTTATTAGCCAGCTCCCTAGCTGGCAAGCATGGAGCTAACTAAATTGAGAAAATATGACGACAGTTTTATACAGCGACAGGAGACCAAAATGCGTCATGTGTCTTCAGGTGCAAGCGAACCAAGCCATGAAGCCGGCCAAGCTAAAGCGACATCTGATTACAAAGCACCCAGAATATCAGGGCAAAACAAAGAGGTGTTAACATGATTCAAATTGAAATGTGTTTCTGTTTATCACTATCAAACAGGTCTAAGATATTTAGGTTGAAAAGTTTTAGAATTCAAATAGTTACAATGGCATCTAAGAGTACAAATGGTAGTAAGCATCATGCTTAATCGGTGTTACGATTATGAGGGGGTGCTTGGGATATTTTCTACCCTATAGGGGTCCCTGGCCCCAAAACATTTGAGAACCCCTGTATTATACAATTTTAACATTTCCAACACTGAGATGAGCATGAATCTTAGAATCTGCTTCATGAATCATGAAGCATACAGGTAAAAATAACTGTCAGAATTAACAGAGACAAGATTTAAGATGAGTTTAAGATGGGATTCATCATTGTTTCAATATAAGGAGAGGAGCAGAAAAGAGCTCTTTTCTGCTCCTCTCCTCCATGATTCCTCCTCTCCTTCTCGAGAGGAGAGGAGGAATCATAGTCAAAGCTATAAATATCTTCACTCTTAGCACAATGTGACTGCGGAGGAGGTGGAGGGAGTAGAAAAGATGGAGATTGGGAAAATGAGGGAGGAGAGAAGGTAAGAGAATGCGACAGAGCAGGGAGGTTGGAGAAAGGATGAAGGAGAGAAGGAGTCAAGCAGGGAGAGAGATGGAGGGAGGAAGGAAGGGAAGTTAGGGAATGGAAGGAGGGGGAGAAGGATAAATGAAGGAAACAAGAGGGAAGAGAAAGAAAAAGAGGGGAGGAAATATTCTGTATGAACAGAGGGGAAAGAACAAGGTAGGAAAGATAGCGTGAGCGGGAGGTGGAATTGAAAGGACGGAGAGACTGAGAGACAGAAATAGAGAGAAAGAGAGAAAGAAAGAGCTATTCTGGTAATGATGTTGTTGCCATGGAGACGCTGTCCTCAGTCAGACTGCTCCACAGGTGCCTCGTGGGTATTTTTAAAGGACGTCACCGATTGGTGGAGGTCTTTGGAACGGAGGCTTATTGATTGGTTGACGCGGGTGAAGGTCAAAGGTCATCCCATTACCCTCCAAATGCTTTCTCATCTCCTCCCTCTTTTCTACTTCCTCCTTCCATTGCTTGTTAATCTCTGAATAGTCATGAAATCAATTCAAATAAAGCTAAAAATAATATAGCGCATACTGCTGAATGCCAAATACACGTCTTAAACGTTACACCTACACACTGTTCTCCATTTAAAGGACAGCCCTTTTAACCTTCAGGAGCAAGAGACATTTGTTTTCGTTTAAATAAATGTCTGTAAAGTCTCTATTTAAGAATAATGGTGATTGAGCCTATGGCCCACTGATGAAAGCCCTTTGCAGTATAGACCCTTTTACAGCCGACGTCATGATTAGCCTGCGTCAGCTGGAGGCAAAACAACCGAAAGACCGGAGGCAATCATGAATCACTTCAGAGTAGAAGGCTAAAGTTACACATTGAAAATATCATCTTCCTATTTCGTTGGCTGCCAGAAACGATAGTGAATAGATCTGAGATGACAAACTGTGATTTGAGGCTCTAGCGAGCTACAATATCGGCGAAACGTTTCAGAGATGGAGAGAAGAGGTTGCGAATGATTTAGCTTAGCCATCTGCTAACTGTAATTAGCCGTCATGGCTGTGAGCTCAACGCTCACGCAGAAGGCTAAACTATTAGAGAGACGGAGAGACAATGTTGTTAACAGTTTAGCCTTCTGCTAACCATAGCCGCGGCCGTGAGCCATTGGCTGCGGTTAGCAGTAGCTAAATTATTAGCAACATTTTCTCTCTCCATTTTTCTGACTTAACGCTTTGCCGATATCGTAATGCTATGTTCACACTACGACTGACAAAAGCAACAAAACGGCAAGCGTGGCCAGCTACATTGTCACCAAGTCGCCGTTGAAGTGTTGGTCAAGCGCTCGTTGACGTAGTTATGCTGTTAAACAGCACTGGGGACTAGCTAACAGCATTTTTGTAGACGGAAAGGAACAGGGTGACACAAAGACATTGGTTGACGCTTTACCGCATCATTGCTGCTGTTATCACGCCATTAAATAGCCGTTATCAGTCACTATAAGCCCCGTAGATGTGGGTCATTAGGGGCCTACTACGTCTACTACGTTGTAAAAGTGAAAGTGAAGGTGAAACTTAAAAGCAACACGTACTAACATGTTGTAAAACTGAATGAAACGTCACGTTTTGAACACAAACAAAAAGGCTTCTTTAGGGTTAGGCGAAAAAAAACCAGTTAGTTAAGTTTAGGGAAAAACTTTGTGTTTTGGGTTAAAATAACTACGAACACAAAGACAACTACATATTGTTGGTTTCACACGGAATGCAAACTGCGGTCTCCTGGGTGAAAGCCCTTACAGCGCCTGACTTCTGCTTCTGCTCCTATCATAATTACTACGGTCGCTAGAGGTCGCTGTCCTGTTCTTTTATACCTTCTTTTGGTAATCTACCATGTGAATAGATGATAAAATCTACTTGTGGGTGTAGTAAGCCCCTATTGACCCACATCTATGGGGCTTATAGCGACTGATAACGCCTGTTTAATAGTCTGACAGTCTTATCGGCGGAGCATCAAGTGTTGGGCGTCAGTTTGAAGCTTCATGTCACCGACTTCCATTTAAAATGACTTGTAGTCTGTTGCTGTGTTTCGTGTAGTGTGAACACTATACTTAAGACTCCCTTTTTATAAGTCCATGTTAACACTAAAACACGCAGCCCCCCTGAGAGTAAGTGACTGTACATAATCCAAAAAACTTGTATTTTCTTCAGCGCTTGTACAAAAAAACAAGCCAACAAACTTGCAAGCTATAGCGTTAGCTAACGTGTTCAGAGAATTATTTTACCTCCAACTACGCTCCGCCCACAGAAATACGTCCTCATGTTTAGCTAACGGAAAAGGGGTTTATTAGGAACTGGCAGTGTGTTCCAATCCATGTACTTCCAGAAGTACACCTCAATGTAGTGCACTTTGTGCACTCTGTACTCACTTGAGTAGTGCGTAAATTTCAGCGGCGTAGGGTCGTCTCAAATCGAATACTCTGCAGCGCACTGACCGGAAATGACGATCGCAACATTTGACCGCGGCTCGCTACCCGCCAAAATATCTTCTGAAAAAAAATGAAAGCAGAGTGGAAATTACGTTTCCAACGTCGTCGCCTACGATGTGTTCTCCTGTTGGCTGAAAATGCACCGGTATGTTTACGTATTGTATTGTTTTATTCTGTTATCTACGTATGTTTGAATAGTGGTCGTGGCTCCGCCCCTTCCGCTACGTAGCCAAGATGGCGACAGTTGAGTGTGGAAAGTGTCCAGCGTTTCACACTCAACGATCTGACCGTTTTGAGTACAACATCCGGGTACTTTGAGTGCACTGCATTTTGCCGTACTTCCCAGTGTGAACGCACTTATGCACTCAAAGTAGTAAGTGTAAGTACAGAAGTAAGCGGATTGGAACACACTGTGGGTGTCTTTGGTGACATTGGCAGGAAAAGGCGACACTGTTTGGATCTGAAGTGAGATCCAAAAACACACCTGCAATTACCGCTTATCGCCATAGGTGCCGCCAAAGAGAACAAACATTCTTTTGGTTTTTCGTTGCTGTTTTGG
>CAKAKR010063497.1:10823-27734 GCA_916700685.1 Adelosebastes latens
TGTCCTGTTCTTTTATACCTTCTTTTGGTAATCTACCATGTGAATAGATGATAAAATCTACTTGTGGGTGTAGTAAGCCCCTATTGTCCCACATCTATGGGGCTTATAGTGACTGATAACGCCTGTTTAATAGTCTGACAGTCTTATCGGCGGAGCATCAAGTGTCGGGCGTCGGTTTGAAGCTTCATGTCACCGACTTCCATTTAAAATGACTTGTAGTCTGTTGCTGTGTTGCTCGTAGTGTGAACACTATACTTAAGACTTTATAAGTCCAGCTAACGTGTTCAGAGAATTATTCTATCTCCAACTACGCTCCGCCCACAGAAATACGTCCTCATGTTTAGCTAACGGAAAAGGGGTTTATTAGGAACTGGGTGTCTTTGGTGACATTGGCAGGAAAAGGCGACACTGTTTGGATCTGAAGTGAGATCCAAAAACACACCTGCAATTACCGCTTGTCGCCATAGGTGCCGCCAAAGAGAACAAACATTCTTTTGGTTTTCCGTTGCTGTCTTGGTTCACTCTCACCGCTCTCATCAGAGTCGTTTTCGGATGCAGCAGGCACCTGTTTTTAGTGAAAACTTCTAAAAACCCCACTGTACACCACCAACCCAGCACCAAACAGCAGACCCACAAAGTTAGCATCTAGCATGGGGAACATAATGAAAATTCAAATGGAAACTCAAAAAATTAAACCATTTCGGTTCCATCCTGAAATCAGTGTTTCTGTAACTGTGACCTCATGCTGCACCAGTGGGTGGATATAAAATCTCAGACTAATCAAAGCATCACAGGTTCAAACCCACACAGGTAGAAATGTGTCCAGTCATACTGAAGTAGGACCAAAGAGAACTCTCAGCTTTTATAGGTTCTGTCTCGACCAGACTGCATTCTGTTTTAGCCTTGTAATAATCTTGCACATGTGGAATTTACATCGGTATACTTCCTCATTAAATATTTATTTTAAAAGACTTCATTATTATACTGGAAGGTGACAAAAATGGGCTCACTGGTGTCATTGAAAGATAATAAAATATGAAGAGAGAGAGAGAGAGAGAGAGAGAGAGAGAGAGAGAGAGAGGATGAAGATGAACGAATAACATGTCAATATGTAGCACACACACACACACACACTCACACACACACACACACTCACACAAACAGCAAAAGGAGCAGTGGTGAGTCAGCCTCCTACTGTGAGTCACAGGAGAAATCAGAAATGTCAGACAGAAAAAGAGCGAACACAGATATGCGTGGCTGTATCCACCGGTTTCTGACATTAATGAAGATAGCCTTGACAACTGTTCCCTTTCCAAAGTCTGAGTTACAGTAAGAGTGGAAGGCGTGACACAGACACACACACACTCACACAGAGAAACCTAAGAAACATGTGAGCTCCCCGCCCCCCCCAGATTCTCAAACCTTTCCAAACATGCTTCTCCATATTCAAGATCACACTGCAGCAGCAGCACATTTCTAGAAATCGAATAACAGCAATTTTTTACCTGCGCAGACTTTAGATGAGCATCTGTTTGTTAAAGGAAGCTCCTCCGTACTTCTCCATCTTCCTGCTTTGCCCTCTGAGACCCCTCAACAGGTCCCCAGACCCCAGGGTGAACACCACTGATCCCGTTGCTGCTGCACTGGATGCTGCACATGATGCTGATCAGAAACTGGGTTATCCAACACTGCAGTGCCCTCCAGAGGAGAGGAAGGGAGGATGCATGGATGTGAACTGAGTCATTGCTGTATTACTCAATTACCTCAACTGCCCTTACAAGTGAATAGTTATTGTTCACCATTGAGGTACTTGTACTTTCAGTACTTCAATGTTATGCCTCTTTATTTCTACTTCATTGCATTTTAGAAGAAAATATTATACTGTTTACTCCACTAAATTCATCTAATAGCTTCAGTGACTATTTATTGTGTAGATTCAGATTTTACACGCATAATACAGCATAAACAAATACAATGTGATGCATAGTTGGCATGGGAAGACAGTTTAATGAGCTGAGAGGACAGTCCAAACTGGCTTTCGCTGGAGAAAATGGTTCTCTAGGAGGCAAAAATATAGAGTGCTACAGGAATGAGTCTATAACCTGGAAATGAGTTAGCATTTTGAAACTTCTGGTTCCCTCGTCTGGAAGTCAATGTTTTTTTTTTTAATGGGTTTTTAGTCAGATGCCTGAAATGAGGTCTGTGGTTAACATGAGCTGAAGAGATTTTTACGTTTTGTTCTACGATATAAAATACATCAATTAATAGCCCACTTGTGACTTCTGAAGCTTTTATGTGTCTTAAAAAAGGTGGGTTGCTAACAAGTTGCTAAATGAGACTACTAAACGTAATCACGTCTTTACAGCCTTGTTGTGTATAGAGTGCACCAGGGATGACGTACTGAGTATTTGTAGGCCAACCAGGAAGTTAGCATCGCCCTGGTTCCCTCAACAAAAAGCCAATGTGATTTTTCCACTGGGTTTTGGGTTATTGCAGAAAATAAGCTCTGCGGCGAACACACGTTTACACATTTTGTTCAGCAAGATAATCTTCACAAACAAACACCACTTTTATGGTTTTTGAAGCGTCCCAAAACCTGTATTACAAGTTTTCTGAAACGTTATACGTAAATATGCAAATCAGGCAGCATCCAATGCTAACTCTTGGTGAATTTAAGAGAAATCTACAGATGCAAATAGACAAATTCTATTCACATATCTTGAGGTCAGAGGTCAAGGGACCCCTTTGAAAATGCCCATGCCAGTTTTTCCTCGCCAAAATTTAGTGCAAGTTTGGAGCGTTATTTAGCCTCCTTCCTGACAAGCTATTGTGACATGGTTGGTACCAATGGATTCCTTAGGTTTTCCAATTTCATATGATGCTTTAAAACTGAGCCTGCTACAACCAAGTTTCGTTAATGCGTTAAATAAATTAGTAGCGTTAAAAGGAATTTGCGTTAATGTGCTATTATCGTGTTAACTTTGGCAGCCCTAATATAAATTCTAATTCTAGTTTCATATGATGCCAGTGTCTTCACTCTAGCTTTAACAACCTTTTACAACCTAAAAATCGCAAGTTGTGTTAATGTATTAAAGAAATTAGTGTCTTTAAAACCAATTTGCGTTAATGCGTTATCGTGTTAACTTTGACAGCCCTAAAAATATCTATTAATTGTAAAAATGATCTTAAACATTAACACTGAATGTTGAAAAATGTCAACATAATCCAAAGTTGCGGTACATGCTCTAAGCCAAATGCTTGAAATGTAAATGCAATGAAAATCAATAAATAAGCTCCACACGTCCTGATGCAATTTAAATTTTTTTTTTTTTTTTTTTATCATTTTGGAATGAAGCCCTCTTATTGTAGTAAAATAAATGTTTTCTTTCCACTAGTCTGAAAGAGGACATGCTATGGAAGCAAAATAGCCCAAAATCTAAAAATTTACCAGTGCATGAAAAACTATGTTTTTGTCTGTAGCGTCTCACCTTCAGCAGGGACTGAAACTCAGTGCATGCATGATGTGCACAAAACTATTTATGTAAACAATTAAAGCAGCAGTGGGTAGAAATGGAGCAAATATGATTAAAAAAAGTTATTTTTCATAAAACGGTCGCTATATCCTGACAAAAATCATATGCCTCTGTGTCCTCCGGTGTCCTCCGATGCTTCTAACGGCATCTGCAAGATTTCACAGACCGGAGGAAAACAAGCAGTAAGAGCCGAGCTGGAGCCTTGCCGTCTCTGAGCAGCTGCTTCCTCTGAATGAACAGCCAATAGGAACACTCTCTGTCTGAAATGACCTGTGATTGGCCAAAGTCTCCCGTCACTGGCTAGATTTTTTAAAGGCTGAAAATTATCTCTCAGAACACTTGAGTTACAATTTACTGAAAGGTTATTACGGAATTTTTGCCCAATGATGCCAAAAACATTCTGCTTACTGCGGGTTTAAAGCTGCATCTTAAAACTTTCCATCTTTTGTTTCCATTATTAGTCTGTTTAAAAGGTTGCATTAGTCATATATGAGGGTATAAATGTGAATACTGTAAGAGTGCCTCTTCTCTAAATAGTATGAGAAAAGCAACCTGCCATCTCCATAAACTTCTGACATGACAGATTTTGATTACAGCCCCGTTATACTTTTCAATTCAATGGAGTATAATGGAGTACAAGTGGATTTCATAATCGGCATTAGTAGTACTATCAGTGGAGGTAGCAATAGTGAGAGTACAGTAACAGTAACAGTAACAGAAGCAGGTATGGTAGCTATAATGGTATATAGGTGTGGTATAAGTAGTGTTGGGAACATTAATTCAGTCCTCCTCTAATGAGCAGCCATGATTCACTGACAGACACTCACCCATCCTCCTTCTCCTCTCCACCATCTCATCATCATCTCCCACCACACTCCCTCCAGTGTTGTCAAGGCAACCAACCTTTACACTGGAGCTGTTAGTCATCAATCCATGCAGTCTAACCCCCTCCACCCCACCTTTAGTGTCCCTTGTTATTGTGACGTTTCATCATGACTCAAATGCAATGGCTCCTGTTCATTATTAGATTTATCTACTGTTGGTTCAAAATATTTATTTAGACGTTTGCATTGATCGTACCAGTAAAACTGAACATATACAGTATATAATAGGCTAATAATAATAATAATAATAATAGGCTAATAATAATGGTAGTAGGCTATATAACACACACACACACACACACACACACACACATACAACTCAGATATATAATCAATATAAATATATATATACATATATATGTATATATATACATATATATGTATATATATTTATATTTATCATATATTTACTGCAAGGAAGTAATTGTAGCAACATAATAGGAGTCTAATAATAGGCTAATAATAATAATATTCATAATAATAGGCTAATAATAGAAGTCTAATAATAGGCTAATATTAATAATATTCATAATAATAGGCTAATAATAATGGTAGTAGGCTATATAACACACACGCACACACACACACATATATATATATCTTTATTATATATCTGAGTTTTACTGCAAGGAAGTAATTGTAAGGATGGAGCAACATAATAGAAGTCTAATCATAGGCTAATAATAATAATAATAATAGGCTAATAATAATAATAATAATAATCATCATCATGATCATCATCGTCATAATACTAATAATACTAATAATATTCATAGTAATAGGCTGGTAATAATGGTAGTAGCTATATAACACTGAATATATATTATATTATATATATTTATTTATTAAATATCTGAGTTTTACTGCAAGAAAGTAATTGTAAGAATGTAGCAACATAATAGAAGGCTAATAATAATAATAATAATAATAATCATCATCATCATCATAATATTCATAATAATAGGCTAATAATAATCATTATTATTATTATTATAATATTCATAATAGGCTAATAATACTCATCATCATAATATTCATAATAATAGGCTAATAATAATCATTATTATTATTAGTATTATTATTATAATATTCATAATAATAGGCTAATAATAATCATTATTATTATTATTATAATATTCATAATGATAGGCTAATAATAATCATCATCATCATCATCATATTCATAATAATAGGCTAATAATAATCATTATTATTATTATTATAATATTCATAATAATAGGCTAATAATAATAATCATCATCATCATCATCATAATATTTATAATAATAATAGGCTAATAATAATAATAATAATCATCATCATCATCATAATATTCATAATAATAATAGGCTAATAATAATAATAATCATCATCATCATCATCATAACATTCATAATAATAGGCTAATAATACTCATCATCATCATCATCATCATCATCATAATATTCATAATAATAGGCTAATAATAATAATAATGGTAATAGACTATATAACACTGCATTGTGTTAGTTTTTACTCAGTCCTGCTGTCACATGGGTTGGGCTTGTTTAGGAAAGCATCTAAAACACACACACACGCACCGTGCACGGTGAGAGGGAGGACTGGAGGAGAAAGGCGGATCTGTAGATTGAGACTGAGGACTTCCTCGGCAGAGCAGAGAGCAGAGCAGACAGAGAGTCTACAGCGCAGTGAGTATTTCACACTTTATTATTCTTCCTCTTCATGTCCTCACCTGGAATCAGGCTCCTGTTTAACGTTACCGTCGTCACCAGAGCAACAGTCAAACAATATAGCATTTAAACTATAGTGCAGAGCCCTGACTGCGACAGGTAACAGGTGACAGCGAAAACATGACAGCCTGTCATTGTCTCTAATCTACTGGAGTTGTGTCTGTGTGATAATAGCGTTCTGACGGAGTGTGGACCTGTGGGTGATGATGGCCTGTGGTGAGCTCAGTAATGACGACTTTCAGCGGGTTATTGAGCTGCGTGCTGTCTGCAGAAAGCTGTGATAATAATAATGAGGAGACGAGCAGACAGAAAGCTGTTCACCTTTCTGCTCATGTCCTCATGTAACTCCCGTCAGCTCGGTGCGACACTTCCTGCCGTGTTATCTCAACGTCATGTTTGTATCGTGTGACTTCAGCTGATGGAAAAACAAGATAAAACCTGCAGATGTGGTGTCTTCTTTTCTTTTTTTTTTTTTTTACCCCAGCAGTTTTATTCTGAAGGAGCTCTGTGTTACGTATAGTAGGCCCACTCATTAAGCAAACAGTTTATTGTGAAAATATTTGCTCAAGTTGAGCAGCAGTAGGCTGATGAGTATACTGTACTTATAAAGAAATCAGTATTTTTCTTGCATTATCAATCTTATTATTATCAATTTATTCAAGTAATGCAAGTACAGTTTGGAGGTAGGCTTCGCTACTTGTAATTAACTTGAGTATTTCCTTAATAACTATATTTATATAGCACCTTATCATCGGCATCTTACGTTACTTTCTGCTTCACTACATTTCAGCGTGGACGGACTGTGAGTCAATGGTTCCTACACAGGAGCAAGACACACAGACTGTATAGGTGTTTAGCAGAGCTGCAACCATTAATGTGATGAGTTGTCAACTATTAAATGAATCAACTATTTTGATAATGGAGTCATCTTTTTTTTTTTTTATAAAAAGAAGTAAAAGTTATCTGATTCCAGTTTCTTAAAGGTCCCATATCGTGCTCATTTTCAGGTTCATACTTGTATTTTGTGTTTCTAATAGAACATGTTTACATGCTGTAATGTTCAAAAAACACATTATTAGTTTCTCGTACTGTCTGCCTGAATATGCCTGTAGTCACCCTCTGTCTCCGTTTTAGTGCATTTCAATGGAATTGCAATGGAATTGCGTTGCTAGGCAACAGTTTGAGTCCATGTTTACTTCCTGTCGGCTGATGTTACTCACATACACTGCAACCAGGAATAAACTGGGACACATTTAGAATGTTTAAGTTTAAAACCCTGAAATGGTCTAAATATTGTATATTTGTGACATCACAAATGGACAGGAATCCTAACGGCTTGTTTCAAACGCGCAATTTCTGAATACGGGCTGTGTGTATTTCTCCGTATATTGAGCGTTTTGATAGTTTGAACAGTATTTATAAAGCACTTAAACCTGCTTTATAATATAAAAGACATGAAAATCTCTCTTTTTACAATATGGGACCTTTAAATTTGAAATATTTTCTGGTCAGACAGTAAACTGAATATCTTTGAGTTGTGGACAAAACAAGGCATTTGAGGACATCATCTTGGGCTTTGGGAAACGCTGATCCACATTTTTCACCATTTTCAGACACTTTATAGACCAAAAAAGAAATCGATTAATCGAGAAAATTATCAACAGATTAATCAACAATGAAAATAATAATTGGTTGCAGCCCTAGTGTTAAGCCTCTTTTTGTTGTTGATTTGTGTCTCTTCGTAGTCGTTACGCATCTTTCTGTGATTTTGTGTCTCTTTTTAGTTGTTTTGTGTCACTTTTTAATTGTTTTGGTCTTTTTGTAGTTATTTTATGTCTGTGATTGTTTTTGCCCTTTTTTTGTAGACGTTTTGCAAGTCTCAGTAGTTATTTTGCATCTCTTTGTAGTTGCCTTGTGTATCTTTGTAGTCGTTTTGCGTCTCTTTGTTTTATGTTTCTTTGTGGTCGCTTTGTGTCTCTTTGTAGTTGTTTTGTGTCTCTTTGTAGTTGTTTTGCGTCTCTTTGTAGTAATTTTGTGTCTCTTTGTGGTTGTTATGCCCCCTTGCATAGTTGTTTTGCATCTCTTTGTAATTGTTTTGCATCTCTTTTTTGTTGTTTTGTGTCTCTTTGTAGTCGTTTTGCGTCTCTTTGTAGAAATTTTGTGTCTCTGTTTGTAGTTGTTTTGTTGTTTTGAGTCACTTTGTGTCTCTTTTCAAAGTAATTTTGCATCTCTTTGTAGTTGTTTTGGTTTCTAGTCATTTTGCATCTCTTTGTTGTTGTTTTGTGTCTCTTTGTGGTCATTTTGTGTCTTTTTGTAGTTGCTTTGTGTCTCTTTGTGGTTGTTTTGTCCATTTTCATAGACATTTTGCATATCTTTGCAGTTATTTTGCATCTCTTTGTTGTTGTCTTGTGTCTCTTTGTAGTTTCTTTGTGGTCATTTTGTGTCTCTTTGTAGTAATTTTGCATCTCTTTGTTCTTGTTTTGTGTCTCTTCGTAGTTGTTTTAGGTCTCTTTGTGGTCATTTTGTGTCTCTTTGTAATCGCTTTGTGTCTCTTTGTAGTTGTTTTGTGTCTCTTTGTTGTAATTTTGTGTATCTTTGTGGTTGTTTTGCCCCTTTTCATAGTCGTTTTGCATCTCTTTGTAGTTCTTTTGCATCTCTTTGTTGTTGTTTTGCATCTCTTTGTCATTGTTTTGTGTCTCTTTTTGGTTGTTTTGCCCCTTTTCATAGTCATTTTGCATCTCCTTGTATTTATTTTGCATCTCTTTGTTGTTGTTTTGTGTCTCTTTGTAGTTGCTTTGTGTCTCTTTGTAGTTTCTTTGTGTCTCTTTGTAGTTGCTTTGTGTCTCTTTGTGGTCATTTTGTGTCTCTTTGTAGTTATTTTGCATCTCTTTGTTGTTGTTTTGTTTCTCTTTGTAGTTGCTTTGTGTCTCTTTGTAGTTGCTTTGTGTCTCTTTGTGGTCATTTTGTGTCTCTTTGTAGTTATTTTGCGTCTCTTTGTTGTTGTTTTGTGTCTCTTTGTAGTTGCTTTGTGTCTCTTTGTAGTTGCTTTGTGTCTCTTTGCAGATGCTTTGCATCTCTTTGTAGTTGTTTTGGTCTCTTTGTAATCTTTCGTGTCTCTTTGTAGTTGTTTTATGTTTCTTTGTGATCATTTTGTGTCTATTCCTGGTTGGTACATGTCTCTTTTAGTGACATTTTGTAGGTGAAGGCCAGGGGAGCCTCTGATGCTTTGGGCCCCTGGGCCTGTGCCAAGTAAGCCCGTTCAGAAATCCATCGGTGCATTTCAGAGGGAAAAATTGTGAATAGTGAGCTATCCTCAGTGTCAGTATCCAGCAGCAGCTGTGGACTGTGACTGATGGCTACTGGGAGGAGGGATCTTCTGAGGCACTGAGTGGTGCACATGGTGTCAGTCTATTGTTGGGGGTGCTCCTGCGGTCACATGTTGTTCAGGATGCTAAATAGCTTGAGCAGCATCCCCCTCTCTGACACTTCCACCAGAAAATCTAGTCCAACTGGAGTAACGAAATGCCAGCCGTCCTGAGGAGCTCGTTCATCCTGTGGGCCTCCTGGTTTGTTTGAATATTATAATAAGAGTTAAATGTTTTTGTTCCACTCAAACTCAACTACAACATTATAGGAGGGGGAAAAAATGTTGCCATATCCAAATTTCTGCTCAAGGAACTGGATTACGTACTGCTGTCGTGTGACGCTTTATGTTTGCCTTTGTTTCCTAATTCAATTCATTTAAATGTAGTTCAACAGTCGGCTACAGCCCGAGGCATCCCGTTTCATGGCGTAATCTTTCTGTTTGTCTTTTTCAGATCATGGATGATCCTGCTCCACGTCCCGCTCGCTCGGCATTTCCGTGGCTGGTGGGAGCGTCGCAGGTGGTGGGTCTGGCGGCAGTGGTGCTGACCGGTGTGTGGATGGGTCACTACCACGGGGGCTTCGCCTGGGACGGCTCAGGGCGGGAGTTTAACCTGCACCCTCTGTGCATGGTTCTGGGGCTGGTCTTCCTGCAAGGCGACGGTGAGTCCACACTGATCACTGATCAGCCGCTCTATATAAGAAACGCTACACTGAACTGATTCTAATTTAGACCTACAGTAGTTCAAACTCAACCAGGTTAACTAAGTCTGCTCAATATGCTGCGTGGAATGATTTTTAACTATTTTAAAGCATTTATGAAAAGCTGAGTCAATAATCACGGTCAATGATGATTGATAAATATACTTGCAAACCTCCAGACATTATAGCCTAGATCAGGGGTCTGCAACCTGCGGCTCCCTGTGGATTTTTAAAAATGGAAATGAGTACGAGTACGAATATGTTTCATTTTTATTTATCATTGTTGTAGGTCTATGGTACGACGGTACGACGGGGTATTAGGACCACATTGAGGAAAAAAAATAAATCTGAGATTTCGAGAAAAAAGTCATAATATTATGAGAATAAAGTCATAGATTTACGTGAAAGTCATAATATTATAAAGTAGTAAATTTACGTGTTATTTTCTTTTTTCTCGTGAAGTTATGATTTTATTCTTGTAATATTACGACTTCTTTTCTTGTAAAGTTATGACTTTATTCTTGTAATATTACGACTTTTTTTCTTGTAATATTACGACTTTATTCTGGAAATCTCATATGTTTTTTCCCTCAATGTGGCCCTAATACTTCGTAGTACATTAGCTCTTTGGCCCTCTGCATTAGACTTATATACTATATACTTAGACTATAAACTGTGTTATCTTCATCATAATGCTCAAATGTTTTGCGGCTCCAGACAGATTTTTATTTTTATTTTTTTTGCCTAAAATGGCTCTTTTGATAGTAAAGGTAGCTGACCCCTGGCCTAGATGAATGGTGCCAATTCTCACACATTGACCCCAAGACTCACGCAACTGACACTTTTCACATGCTCTCAAACCACACGTCCATTATCTCAGGCAGAGAAAAACAAATTTATAACTGATAACTTGTCAGAGACTGATGTTGCTCGGGTCCCGGTCCCTATCGGTTTGGTTCCACATTTATCACCCATCACTTTTCTATCAGACTCGGACCAGACACAGACATTTTCAACATTCCTGTGAAAATCACTTATAGACGCCCCATGAGATTTGCAGCGAAAAAAACAGTTGCATGTGCCAGTAAAATCTCATCACTGTTAATGTTCGGCCTCAAATTTGCTCTCTTCAGCTCTAAAGCCGACTACTACTAGGTCTTCTTCACCCGTCACTTCAGACGCTAATGTAAACGATCCACAGGTTTTTAAGACTAGAAGTGGTTTTGGTTTCCTAAATCTAAATATTTATAGTTTATTAAACCTGCAGTAGGCAGAATATCTTTGGCATCATTGGGCAAAAATCCCAGAATAACCTTTCAGCATGTTGTAATTCAAGTGTTCTGAGAGAAAACTAGACTTCTGCACCTCCTCATGGCTCTGTTTTCAGGCTTTAGAAAATCTAGCCCGTGACGAGAGACCTTTGACCAATCACAGGTCATTTCAGAGAGAGAGCGTTCCTATTGGGTGTTCATTCAACTGACGCAGCTGTAAATCACTCACGAACTGTTTTCAAAAACATCTTGTAGTGTACTGTTTAGCTGTAAAATGAGAAAGTTTGCTCCGGCTGGTGGGTGGTTCTTGGTATTTCCTCAACTGATGTCAACATGGCGGCCGGGTCACAAATCTGCTGCTCAGAGACGGCAAGGCTCCAACTTGGCTCTGATTGGCTGTTTTCCTCCGGTCTGTGAAATCTTGCAGATGCGGTTAGGAACACCGGAGGAACATGATTTTTTTCAGGTTACCTGTCTCATGCACTACTGTCAGGATATAGCGACCGTTTTATAAAAATAACTTTTTTTATCATATTTGCTCCAATCTGCCTACTGCTGCTTTAAGTCAGAGCAGATATGATCATTTGAGTATCCTAGTATTTCAAACGCATCCGGTTGTTATGATGATTTTAACAGAGACTTGGGGAAAGAGATAGCTGAACTGTTTCTTTTAGTGGTTTTAATATATTCAGAGCTGATGGAGCTGGTAAAGGTGGCAGTGTGGGTCCTGAGTGATGCGATCACAAGTGGACAGCTCTAAGTAGGACAGGTGTGAACACACTCAAAGAAGTATTGAGGACACATTGAGATCCGATCGTTCGGACCATATTCGGATGTGGTCTGGGCCGCGTTGAAGGTCTCTCTGCTCTATTCGTGTGAATAGACAGGCAGACGCTATAGCCTCACGGCATAGAAATAGCTTCTGTACTCTACTGTATTCTGTCGGTATAACTGTACTTATAGGCTACATCCTGTATCTACAGGCTATCAGACTAGGCACGCAAATTGCATTATTATCATACTGGACAGGACTCTATCCTTCAAGGAACACCTGAAAGGAACGGCGGCTAAGGTGAAGTCTAGAAACAACCTGCTCTGTAAGCTCGCTGGCTCAAAATGCGGGGCAGCAACCCCCACACTGCGCACCTCACCTCGGCACCGGCCCTTGCTTACTCCGCAGCAGAATACTGTGCCCCTGTTTGGTCCAGGTCAACCCATACACACCATGTGGACACCCAGCTCAACACAACCATGCGAATCATAAGCGGGACTATGCGTTCAACACCACTCCCCTGGCTCCCTGTCGTATCCAATATAACCCCCCACACATATCCGGCGAGCAGCATCTACTCAAGGGATGCTTCAAAAGGTCAAAGACTCTCCCCAACTACCAATCCATGCAGACATCTTCAACCCACCCACTGCCCGTCTTCCATCTAGACGACCGATTTGGAAGAATACCCCTCCAGCCGACTTCACCACCCAATCAGCTTGGGAAAAGGAATGTGAGCCCAAGGATGTCCCAAACAAACATCTGGTGTCAGACCCCACCCAACAGGTCCCTGGCACCAACCTGCCAAGGATACAGTGGTCAACCCTGAATAGATTCAGGTCCGGACATGGCCCCTGCTTGGCCAGCCTTCACAAATGGGGCAGCAGCCCAAGCCCATTGTGTGCTTGTGGAGAGGTGCAAACAATGGAACATATCATTGAAGCTTGCCCGCTCCACAGTCTAAAAGGAGGGTTAGTCACCCTCCATACAGCAGACCAGGAGGCAACCGCCTGGCTCGAGCACTTTGCATTGGCTAAATAAATAAATAAATCATACTGGATGTGATGTGTCAGTGATTTTGTTCCGGTGCTTTGCACGGAGCCGACCTTTACTCCAATTGCCGACACTCTCAAAATCCCTGATCCTGAACTAGCTTTCAATTATTTTACTAATGTGTTTAACTTTGTTTTAGATAAGCAGGCACCTTTTTAAAACGACAAGAACGGAATATAGCTCAACTCCCTGGTTCACTGCTGAGCTTTCTACTTTATTTTATTCCAGAAACAAGGCACACTTGTATTTTGGGTTTCTACTAGAACATGTTTACATGCTTTAATGTTCAAACAACACATTATTTTTCTCATACTGTCTGTCTGCGTATAACTGTAATCACCCTCTGTCTGAAATGCTCCGTTTTAGCGCATTTTAACGGAATGGCAACGGAGTTACGTTGCTAGGAAACAGCTTGGGTCCGTGTTTACTTCCTGTCAGCTGATGTCATTCACATACACTGCAACCAGGAAAGAAACTGGGACACATTTAGTTTGTTTACGTTTAAAACTGTGAAATGGTCCAAATATTGTAGATTTGTGACATCACAAATGGACAGAAAACCCGAACGGCTTGTTTCAAACGCACAATTTCTGAATAAGGGCTGTGTGTATTTCTCCATGATTGAGTGTTTTTTAATACTTTCACAGTATTTATATATCACTTAAACCTGCTTTATAATAAAAAGACATGAAAATCTCACTTTTTACAATATGGGACCTTTAACATTAATCTCAATACAAGGCTGAGGCTGAAATTAATTGAAAAATAGAGAAAAACTTAGTGTAGGCTATGCGGTTGAAAAACCACCGTCAAGAGCAGTCCCCTCTGCCTGCCGCATGGCTGACAACCACTGATACCTCCAGATATGGTCTACATCAGTTTGTTGTCATGGTTACGCTAAGTCATTTTCCGATTATATTGTAAATTGAGTGAAACTGGAAGCAGAGGTCGGCAGAGCGTGGATGCTGTTCACCCTGTTGGTGTGTGTCTGTACTTAGCCTCGAGGGCTAGCGTTGCTGACCTGTTGCATTAAGCTAACACTACCCAGACACCCATCAATCCCCTCTACCCCCACCCCCACCCAGCAAGTCTGATTTAAACAGACAGAAGGAGATATGGTTTGAATCATTGAGCATGGCGGTTTGTGTGTGTGTGTGTGTGTGTGTGTGTGGGACGTGTCCAGTGAAGCTTTGACAGAGCGGCCCAGCAGGGACCAGCAGCACTGGAAGAGTCAGTCAGCGAAACTGAGCAGCATTTTTTTTCAGCATCAGAGCAGAAGGAGTGCAGTCTGCTTTTTTAGAAATCAAATCCATACTTTTCAAAACTGGACACTCTAGTTTGTGGTGTGGTTATTTTTTAAATCCCACCCTCACGATGATGGAAGCTTTAAAGTGGCAGTAGGCAGAATCTTTTTGGCATCATTGGGCAAAAATCCCATAATAACCTTTCAGCATATTGTAATTCAAGTGTTCTGAGGGATAACTAGACTTCATCTCCTCCTCATGGCTCTGTTTTCAGGCTTTAGAACATCTAGCCCGTGACAGGAGACTTTGGCCAATCACAGGTCATTTCAGAGAGAGAGCGTTCCTATTAGGGATGGGTTATGATTTTTGATTTTTCAAATAGTCGTTAATTATAAAAAATCAAATAGTTTATGCGACTATTCGTCCCGTCTTAAAACATCTATATTTCCCTTGTATTAACCGTTGCAGGTGCTGCCTGGTAGTAACTTTACTACCAGTAAAACGTGTGTGGCACGTTCAGTTCGGCTCTTTTCTGTCAGCGCAGGGGTGTGTGTGTGTTAGCAGCTCAAACCTCCGTGCTCCGAAGGCGGGAGGAGAGTTGGGTACCTGGAGGCGCACGGCGGGCGGGCGGGGCGAGGCCGTCGCACCGCACTCATGGCCAGGCCCGTTGGCACCGGACCACCCTCCCCCGGCAGACTCCACGCACCGCCGCGAGCGCACCCCGACGTCGTGTCCGCGTGCAAGCGGCGCCGCACCCATAGTAGTTTCAGCAGGTAGATCACCTGTTCCAGCAGCGGAGCGTATCGTCATTCAAACCCGACAGAAACAAAATAAAACAAACCAAAACCGTCTTGGTTTGTCTTTCCTCCGCCCTCTTCTACTGTTCCAACAATATGGTTGAAAAAGACTGTTAATCCACAGTGTTATGTTAATGCCTATTTCTCTCCTCAGATGTTTTCAGAACCATCTTGTAGTGTACTGTTTAGCTGTAAAATGAGGAAGTTTGCTCCGGCTGGTGGGCGGTGCTAGTTGGTATTTCCTCTCGGTATGACCAGGCCTTTAAGCTCCTTTTATCAACTAGCCAACTTCCTTCATTTTGTTTGTGGGTACAGCTGAGTGCAACACCATAAATGCCTTCGAGGAGAGACTGTCCAAAAGTGTGCATTAACAATTATTGTGTCTCACCCCCCATTTCTTTCTCTTTGGGAATTTGGAACATGCAAGGATTTCACCCAACGGCAGCAAAACAAAGAGCCTCGGAAAACTAAATTAAATTTCCAAATTGTAACTCAGCTAAGTTTTGCTGAAGTCTCCACATCCGATCTGTCGCTGATGGTAAAATGGTGAACATGTCACTTTTGGGGCGAGTTTTTTTCACGATGTATTGCTGCCTGCTCACACTGCAGCACATCCTGGTGATGTCTGTGGCCCCCAGAAATAAAGACAAAGTGAGATGTCGCTGTTTTTTCCTCCTCTCTGCTGTGCGCCCTGGGTACTTCTGCTAATGAGAGTAACCAGATTAATTCAACTGGTTCACAGCTGTCTGTTACAGAGCTGGATTGCATTAGAGCGATAAAAGCAAAGGTCAGCTGGACATTAGACCGGGGACAAAGGGGGTTAGTAATTGATGGAAACACCCTGGGGGGTCCTCACACACACAGAGACAAATACACCTCAAAGCTGATTCCCTGTAATTAAACCTGCCTTTGTTGCCTCAGGACTATGGATGCACCGATACCATTTTTTTCAGACCGAGTACAAGTACTTACATTTGGGTACTCGCCGATACCGAGTACCGATAAGAGTACTGATACCAGTACTTCTCTGTGCCAAAAGACCCTCGTTAACAGCCAGCTGGAGGGTGTGAGCGACACACGGCAGGCTGGGGAGTCCCGCATACGAGGCGGTGCGCCGCGACCGGCTCTAAGTCGGCTTGGAAAGGCTCGGGGCGAAGTTGGCTCGCGGCCGCAGCTTTACAGTGGGACCTCGCCGCACCGTGGACAAAGGGCTCTCTGCCCCTGCTCCCTAGGCGGACTGTCCTCAGTGCACCACAACCGCGTTGTGCCACCAGATCGGGGCTCGGCCCACGTAAAAGGCGCCAGGGGTCTGCGGTGATGTCGGCAACCCACCCGACCCGTCTTGAAACACGGACCAAGGAGTCTAACGCTCGCCCGAGTCAGAGGGTGCAAGCAAAACCCTGTGGCACAATGAAAGAGAGCCGGCGCGCGCCAGCTGAGGTGGGATCCCGGCCCAGCGGGGTCGGGCGCACCACCGGCTGGGAGGTCGAGCATGAGGACCCGAAAAATGGTGACGAGAGGTTAACGTCACGCCGCCGTAAAGTGGTATCGGTACCGTTGTA
>CAKAKR010063498.1:10327-35578 GCA_916700685.1 Adelosebastes latens
AGTGTGTCAGTGTGCTGACTTGACTATGACTTGCCCCAAACTGCATGTGATTATCATAAAGTGGGCATGTCTGTAAAGGGGAGACTCAAGGGTACCCAGAGAACCCATTTACATTCACATATCTGGAGGTCAGAGGTCAAGGGACCCCTTTGGAATTGGCCTTGCCAGTTTTTCCTCATAAAAATTTAGTGTAACTTTGGAGCTATATTTTTCCTCCTTCTATGCTAGTATGACATGGTTGGTAGCAATGGATTCCTTAGGTTTTCTAGTTTCATATGATAGATTGTGTTAACACGTTAATGAAATTAGTGGCATTAAAACAAATTTGCGTTAACATGTTATTGTGTTAACTTTGACAGCCCTAGTAAAAGGCATATACAATACAGTTAAACAACAGTTATGCTGTTCAAATACCTATCCTAACCTTAACTATTCAAGTTCAATGCCTAACCTTAACCATCTCGTGAGAGTTTTGCAATTTGTGCTTTAATTTCTAGACACAACCCTATAAAGTAGGGATGCACCGATACGACTTTTTAAGGCCCGATACCGATACCTGGGCTTTGGGTATTGCCCGAGACCGGTACCAATCTGATACCAGTGTTTAATTAATAAGCTGTATGCCTCACTGTGGTGAAGTGACTGGGATACATTTTTTTATGTGTAAGGCAACTTCAGGCTTGACTTAAACATTGCTTTTCCAACTTTGGAAAACAAAATATAACAAAGAAATACATAAATACTAATTAATTGAATTGTTATCTATTATTAAAATAATAAATCGTAGACCAGCAACTTGGCAAAAAATCTTCAAAATTAACAGGAATTACAATTTAACTGTAAACCTTTTTAATGCAGCAACAAATTGGTGAAAACTTTAACAGGAATCTATATTCCAGTATGTAATGTATATAATATATAAACATAGAATTGCATTGAATAGATCGGCCACATTGTCAGCGATACCCGATCCAGCTATTTGAGTCGGTATTGGCTCGATATCCGATTGGTGCATCCCTACTATAAAGCTCAGATTGGTTGGTTGTTTGTTGTTGTCCAATCAGGGAAACAGCCACCAGACGAGTTTGAATCCCCCCCAAAAGGAAATGAGAGATATGTGCGGCACATCTCTAGAACCAGGAGAATACTTTTGCATGCTTAAAGGGACATGAGAGTACACGCAGACTCACACATGATTTATCACCTTTGATGTCAGCTGCCAACATCAAAAGCAAATGGGAGCAAACGTCTCCTCAGTTATTATTGCAATTGTAATGTCTGACCTAAAGGTCTCCATGTGATGAAACCATCAGCCAAGAATACAGATGTATCTACTGTCCAATCGTAACTCAATTGTTGCGGGTGGAAGAAATTATCAAGATATTTTTTTCCCATTTTGCAGCAGATGATTTATTCTATTTGCAGAAACAGGCAACATCTGTGTTTTATCAATAACATTCAACATGTATAAAAAAAGAATAGTAAAAAAAAAAGGCTTGACAGATTAAAAAAAACCTATATTCTAGGAAAAAGAAACTGACAAAATGAAAAAAAATCATTTGATTTTGGAGGCACTTATGGCTTGGCAACACTTGTGCAGTCTGAGTTTTCCCAGGTGGTTGTAGTCAAGCGTCAAAGGCCATGATTACAATACTGGAACCAAAGGGGATGCTCTCAAACACAATCACATCACGGTCTGATATGTCATCACTGGCCTTAAAGCTTCTGTCTGGACTTTGTCACTGATCTACAATGACCATAAGTATCATCTCTAATATTTTAAACACAACAAGAGGCGGCCTCTTGAACAGAGTATTCATCAATAGTGTATCAAAAATGCAGTTCATTATGGACATAAATCAACTATTTACAACAGCAAAAAAAGATGCTCTGTGGTTTCTTTCCTGGGAATTAAAAAGAGTCTTGATTGATTCCTGCAGCTTTCCATAGAAATGAGTGACGGTTGCATTGTGCTGCGTTGGCGTCCAGTTGACCCCCAGTCTCTCTCCGTGTCATCTCCTTTTTCATAACGCCGTCCCCCTTTGTTCATTCAGAGCTGGGCGAGGCCGCTGAGTCAATGTCGTCATTTTCCTGGTCGTTGGGCGAAGACGACTGTCCTCCCTTCACTCTCTTCCACTTCATCCTCCTGTTCTGAAACCACACTTTCACCTGTTGTACAGAAATAAAGCAAAATGCTTCATTAGAATATGCATTAAATAAAAGTAGATAAAGAAAGTAAGATTAACAATTGTGTTAAAAGATCGTGATGTCATCAGCGTACATAGACAAAATTGTTGTGGTAAATTTGCCTCAGACATATTGCCTCTTGGTGTTCTCCTTTTGCAATAATTTAAGATTGATGGTGTTGATTCATTTATTAGTAGATCAACAGAAAATTAATCTGCAACTAATTAAATAATTCATTAATCGGAAATTATTTTTTAAGCAAAAATGCTAAAAATCCGCTGGCTCCAGCCTCTCAAATACGAATATATGCTTGTTTTCTATGATAGTAAATTAAATATCTTTGGGTTTGGGATTGTTCAGATCAAACAAGCAACTTGAAGACATCACTTTGGATTCTGAAAAAGTGTGATTTTTTTTCCCACATTTTCTGATATTTTTTAAGATAAGATAAGGAAAGGTCTTATTGATCACCAGAGGGGAAATTCGGTTGTTGCAGCAGCACAAGGACAGGAACAAATACAGATAGATAGTAGGGCTGGGACGATACACCTATCTCCTGATTCGATACTATCACGATACTTCGATAAGTATTGCAATTCTACAATTATTCCAATTCAATATTACGATTTATTGCTATTTTTGTTAACTTTTTTAACACTAGACCTGAGAAAAAGTTGAATCGTACACTTCTAGGGACCTTTACTTTGTAAAATCTCTAAATTAATACATTTAAATGTTTGATTTTCAGCATGTATGTAGTCAGAGATGTCCTGAAGTCATATATATCAGTCATTGTCAGGAATTATTTATTACATTTTTCCAGCAAAAAAACTACAACAATAAAAGCTGTAACTTTCTTTTACCTCCGCATAGACTCAAATGAAGCAATTATATTGATTCTGGCATTACAAAATTGATATCAAAATTGTTAAAAAAATAGGTAAATCAATATTTTCCCCCAACCCTAATAGAAAAAATAAAAAATAAATAAAAACAGAAACTATTCAAGAGCAATTAAAGAGAAGATTACAAGGCAAAAGTGCCAGTCGTATGTTGGGATTAATAGCGGTAAAGTCAGCAAGGTATGGTGTATGTACACCAGACTAATGAGCGTTTAAGCATTTAACCATTAAGCAATTATTTGAGAAAATGATCGTCAGATTAATCATTAAATGTAAACAATCATTAGTTGCAGCCTTACTTGAGTATAACAATTAATACTATAAATTAAGTACTCAGCATAAATTAGAACAAAAGTATCTATACTAGATAACACTCACACAGACATAGTGCATAATGTTTTTTTCTTTCACTGAATTAGAACTTGTAACAAGATCACTGTGGCTTTTCTCCCCGTTTCACAATTTTTAGCAAAATTTACAACACGGTCAGCGGAAAAATAGACAAATAATCCCCCACAAATCTCCAAGCGCGGTATACAGGATAAATTGGCTCAGTTTGTGTTGGCCTTGCAAGGAGCATGAATTGTCAGTACAAAGCTCTTGGTTCTGGCTCAAAAATCTCTGCAAATGCAGGCGGAGAGTATCGTATAGACAGCGGGGTCAAAAGAGTCAACTATCAGGATGTCAGCCTACACAGGATGTGAGTTTACAGTGTGGATAGAGCTCATCTGTGTCATTGCACTCCTCTGAAAGGACAATGATATCATGCTTCAACTGTCCGGCCAAGAACAGCAGCAAAAACATACACTTCCTGTAATTACAGGGAAAATACCGCAGAAAAAAAAAACTGAGGGGTGAAACACTTGTTAAGTCTGTCATTGAGAACATTCACTCAAGATTTCACAAAGTATAATGACAGAATGCCTGAACTGTAGTTTATAACTCCTAGACAACATGATGCATTAATAAAATACTGATATGTAAAATTAAATCTGGTGATTGTGTCACACTTTAGCCATGTTTGATATAGCAGATGAAGTGATATGAATGTTTTATTAACTGAGAATTAATTGGTCGTTAATGGGTTGACAAAATCCTCAAAAGTGTCTGTTATTCTATACTTTTCTTATCGTCAACAAATCCCCTGGCTCTCAGTCCATTAGTTCCTAAAGACTTAAATCTTTAATAATGGGTCAATATTATATGGTTTATTTTATTTTTTTAAAAAGGCACAGTAGTTTTTAGCAAACATTACTAAAACAGGAGTAAACAGTGCATTTGTTGGGGACTATTTTCAGCTGCGGATTAATACACGTTTGGGTCAGCAGGACGGTCCATGTGATACTCACTCAAAATAAACTACTAGTTTTTGGACAACAATGGTGCTCTATGACACAGAGGAATAAGATAAATCAAGCTTTGATATACAGGTTGTTAATAGTAGGGGTGGGAAAAAATATTGACTCCACTATGTATCACGATTTTTTGCGATTTTGAAATCGATTTTTTAATGCCAGAATCAATATATTTGCTTCATTTGAGTCTATGCGGAGGTAGAAGGAAGTTACTGCTTTTATTGTTGTACAAAATACATATATGGAAATAAGATTGATTGGATTATATTCACCAGAAGTGTAAAACATTACATGTCCCTTATAAATTAAAAAGAAAATACCACTTATTTGTGAAGGAAATGTCTTTATTCTTTGATTTTTGGGTTGCTGGAAAAAATGTAATAAATAACGTCTGACAATGACTGATATATTTGACTTCAGGACATCTCTGACTACGTACATGCTGAAAATCAAACATTTAAATGTATTAATTTAGATATTTTCCAAAGTAAAAGTCCCTAGAAGTGTATGATTCAACTTATTCCCATGGTCTAGTGTTAAAAAAGTTAACAAAAATCGCAATAAATCCTAATATCGAATCACAATACTTGTAGAATCGCAATACATATCGAATCGGCACCCAGGTATCGTGATAGTATCGAATCGGGAGATAGGTCTATCGTCCCAGCCCTAGTTAATAGGTTGTTAGTTAATAGGTTAGTATGATGAATTAGTTGTTGGTTTTGGTCTTTTGATGGGATTTGTTGGCAGAAGAAAAAGTATAGAATATCTCCAGCCTCATCTTTTAAGCTAATACAACCCATTTAAACCAGTTGTATTGGGTTGAAATGCAGCGACACTAAGCTCAGAGCTCTTTGTCTTAGTTCATTAAACCATTTTAGAGTTGTGATTTTCAGCGACGACAGATTAACAACTAAGATCAAGCAAAGTGTTTAAACTAAATTCAAATTTTCAGATGACTGTAGCAGCTCAATGAATGACCTCTGCACATCCCACTCTGCATCCCCCCCTCGCCCTGCAACTCTGGGATTCAAATGAATCTGTTCCCACATACTGCAGCCTGAGTTCTTCTGCTCATCGTGGCTGATTGAAAGGACGGCGAAACGCCAAAGCATGTAGGATGAGTTGGAAAAAGAAGCCGAGTTGCAGTGGGAGCTCTGAGTGAAGATGGAACCCGGCTGTGTGAGTGTGTCTGTCTGTACAAGTGTGTGTGTGTGTGTGTGTTCCAGAGGTCTGGGAAATAGATTTAAGGAGCAGACGGCAGTATGTGTGGTCACTGTGGCACCGTGGCCTCATTAGGAGGAGCTGGGACACTGGGCCTGACAGGCAGACTGGGGTTTCATCCAGCAGCATCGACACATGTTCGCCCGATTTTCATCGAGTCTGGAGCTGCCGCCCACTCATTAAAGCTGCATGTCATTCTGCTACGACCACAGGATGAAAAATACTGTGGAAAAATACCGTTCATTATAATCTAAATGCATCTATGTGCATGCATTATTATTATTATATAGTGGAAGGAGACACATTTAGAATACTGTGGATACCGCCCACTTTAAATAAGTGATGATTACCTTATTTGTTTTATTTATTTTGTTAAATTTCTGTATTTTATGCTGCTGGAAATCAAGTTATTTGAGTTATTAAGGTGTCTTATTTGTTAAAACATTTTGGGATTTGCAACTAGAAAAGTATGATAGTAGGAATAGAAAAAGTATTGGTAAAATATTAACTTTTAGAAACTAATTTCTTTCCATTTATTTCAATATTTGTAACAAAAACCTTTCAACTAGATTTTGTATTGTTTTGGGGGTGATTCAGAGGATTTCTTGTATTAAAAAGTACAAAATTAGAGATTTCTTTTGACATAAGTGAGTCACATTTGACATTTGAATAATGACTCATATGGAGTGATAATAATATAATAGTTATGTATTTATAATCGAGGGAGAGGTGGCGTACCTGTCTCTCTGTGAGGTCCAGGTTGACGGCGATCTCGTAGCGGCGGAGCCTGGTCAGGTAGTTGTGGTGGGTGAACTCGGCTTCCAGCTCTCTCAGCTGCTCCTTGGTGAACGCTGTGCGCTCTTTTCGGGCCTTGCAGCTGGAGTCCACCTTAAAACTGGACTCCTGGATATCTGGAGGGGAAAAGGAAATGCATTTTGTGCAGGTTTAGGTGCTTGTTTGTTTTCCCGCTCTTGTATGCTGACAAATGAATATATTTTTAGCATTATTTTAGAGGAAGATATGCGTGTATTTGATGTATTTTTTTCATAACATTTGTTTTAAATAGGGGTAAAAATGAAGGTAAATGTGATACATTTACATCTTAATAAACAAATTCTCCTCTTTTCTTTCAATATAAGGGAATATGGATCCAGTTTGTCTGACATGGTGATTCCACAACGCCCTTCTGTTTTCATTGTCTTCACAGCTAATCTGATTTGAATTAGCTCTCCAGTCATGTTGTGACCAGCCTCTAGTTGACTATTAAACAGACCTTAAGGACCTTTCCGACCAACAAACCACAACTCCAAAGACTCTTTAGTGGGAGGCACCTCATATAGTAAACACCAAAAACCAGCACTTTAAAAACAGACCACCCTGACCTCCTGAGCTTATGAGTCACCTGCAGCGTGTGTGCAGCCGAGTACATTTCTGTGAGCGTGCATGCAATTTTTGCTGCCTTTATTTGTTTGTTTGTTTACACATTTAAGTACAAATTTGAGCATTCATTCATGGAGTGTGTGTGAGAGCATATCGGCTCAGGGCAGGGCCCACCAGTCCAGCCACAGAGGGACTGAGTTAGGAGAGGAATGCAGCGGAACATCGTTAAAGCCTCTAACAAAAGAACAAAGGTGCGGATGTGTCCAGGTCGGACTGCTACGTGGGTGTGTGTGTGTGTGTGTGTCGGGAGATTTCCCTCCGGAGCAGTCGAGGGGGGGGAGAGATTCACATTAACTCATCTCAACATGACAGCAAATACATCAGGACAAAGCCTGAGATATCTCTATGAATATGGCGGTCAGTCATAAGGAGTTATAAGGGTCGAACTGTAAATGTGGTCTGAACTACGCTGACATCAGTTTCAGTGATGGGAGTCGCAGTTTATTGCAAAGATTTATAGAATTCCCCGAGTTCATATTTCCTAGGAAATGGGCAAATTTTAAAGCTCATTTACCAGGATAAACATAAATGAAAGCTGGTTGATTTAGCTTTCAGTAAAAACCTCTCGTGTATTAAAGGGAAAGAGTTTTTGGGGTAATAATTGTGCATTGGTAGCGACACCAGCAGCTGATGTAATCTCTAGAAAATGGTTCTAATTTGTCAAAGTGAGAAGTTTTGCTCGGTGCGTGCCAGAGCAGCGGGCCAGAATGTGAAATGGACTGCTGTACATTGAGCCAGATGTGACTGGGCAGACCAGGACGTGTGCATGTGCATGTGTGTGTGCAAAAAGCCTGATGTGTGCGCTGGAATACCCACACCAAAAAAAACCTTCTTATTGTTGTTTAAGTGTCATTAATGACGCGCTGCCCCGAGTGTGCCGACGCTGCCTGTGCCGCGTCAGGTCTGGTCTGGAGCTGCGTCAAGCAGGTTTCGTTAAGACTTGAACACCTGGCGGGGCTCAAACTGGTTCCCACTAAACAGGCCCCCAATAAATATCCTGCACAGCCAGAGACCGTAAACTAGCAGGGAGAAGGCTTCTGCACCCAGCGGGGTCCCAAAGACAAACAGCATTTGGTGCCTTTTTGGGTGGATGGTGCAAAAGTAGTTTGTCTTCATCAGGACTGAATTAAAGCGGTTGTAACTTAAGTGATTGTTTTAAATCAAAAACCACAGGTGAGAATTACAGGTGGGGCTGATCGCTTAATTTATGGGTATAATACTGAAGGAGCCAGGATTTCACAATGAGTTAGGATGTTTCATCGGTATTTAAACTTCCTTATTTACTACTATTTACTTATTTGTAAGCAGAAATCAACTAATAATGTGTTTTTTTAACACTTTATAATGTGTTTGTAAGCATATATAAGGATATTTTTAAGTGTTTATTAATGTGTATAGATGGGTAATGTATGCTTGACAACATAAATTATATTTCTGCTTGTCAACATAAATAATATATAGAGTTTTGAACACATTTATTAACACTTCTAAACTCACCTGTGAATGATTTGTACATGTGTACAAACAGTTAATAAATGCCTTCTAACATACTGTTAGGATTTGATCATATGTGGTCATGCAGCTGTGTTATTATGCATTAATTAACTGTTATAATTAGTGAATAATACATTAATAAACACTTAAAAATGTATGTAGCTAAATAATCTGAATTTTAAAAAGTCCTTTTATTTGCTATATTTATTATAGAGTGTGAAAAACCTCTCATTAAGTTTTTATATTCTGCTAATAAATGTTAAGTAGGGGGTAAAAATTAAGTGTCACTGTTTGATTTTATGATGAAACATAACTTTTATTCATAGATGTTTTTGTCCTCAATTTTTTTTAGCCAATTCAATCTAATAATAATAATGTTGGATTTGGTTATAGTAGCTTTATTATTTGCTAATAGTAGAGTATATATATCAATGTTCCTATTACATATTGTGCTGTATTATAAACATAATTATTGGTCAAACTTTGGACTAAAGCTGATATCAGATACCACTTTTGGAAACTCTTAAAGTGCACCACATTTCCATATCTGTATAAACACACACAGACACACAAGCAGGCTGTATAGCAGCTCAGTCTGTCTGTAATGCGAAAGAAAGCCTTCAGGGCATTTTCCTAATATATGCTCTTCTACCAGCTAGTCAATACATAAGACTGAATGGCTCTTTTTTTTTTTCCTGAAACCAAGAACTGATGTAGTGGTCAGACATGTTGCATGCACTCAGTGGGAGATTGTGTTACGGCTTAACGACAGGAAAATGTCAATGGATAAGAATGTAAAAAGTGGGCTCACAGGCAAAGTGATTTTACCAGACGTGGTCTGGCATGTTTTCAGTGTAGTGAGTGGAGGTTACAATAAGGTAAGAAAGGGAGGGGGTGCGGGTGGGGGTCTGTACTACCCCCACCCCCACCATCCCCTTCAATTAGGCTGCTGCAGACATGTAGTTTTTCCTAATAATTATTCTTTATAATCACAATTGGTTTGTTACGTTTGGACAAAGAAGAGAATCACAACGGAGAACTTGATGACAATATCTTGACGTGTTGCTGTATGATGGAGCAAACTCCACCCAGCTACATGTAGTAAGTGGATTAAAGTAAACATTAAGATTTATAAATACTGAGCCACCTTATATCATTTAAAATATGTACAAAAAAACTTTCTTCAAGCTCAAAGTTTTACTACATGCATTTCTCCATAGTACAAATGTCCAGTATTTATTGATAACTTTTCTTTCTTATTATTTTTAGAGGTGTAAATGTCAGTCTCGTTGCATAAATCATCATCTTTGTGAGGGGAAACAACAGGCTGGAATTTTTTTTTTTTTCTCAGTTTAGGAAACGGTTTTCACAGATGAAAAAATGTGAAGGTTCCAGATGTGTTGGACGTGGTTTTATTTTCATTCTGCACACTAAAACATTTTTACACCTTTAGATTCAGTTTAAATATAAACATTTACTTTAGTCCGTCGCGCTCGTTGTTTAATGTTAACGTGTGAAAACTTTTTAGGAATTAGTTCGTCATGGATATCGGTTTGCTTTTTGCTTCCTATTAGCAAGTGTGTAATATGATAGGGGGAATAAATTGTAATCCAAAAGCATACAAAGATATTATTTCAGAGCTCACGACACCAACTCGGAGCAGATATAAGGATATTTAAGGATACATGAACTCAATCTTTTTGTGGAAAAAAGTTAGTTGGAAATAGTGTGTAATGGGAATATTATCTTATTTTGGCTCACTGGTGTTTGGTGAAGCAGCTGAAAAGTATTATTATATGATCACTTTTTCTCTTTAATAGTTTTAGGAGAAAAAGTTCAATAAATTACAGCTGGATTGTGTATTAATTTATTGCACTAATTCACTTTTGAGACTTATAAATCTATAATAGATTATATTAAAAACAGTCTGAAGCACCTGTGATGCCTTTAAAGACTTTTCCTCCACAGAAGTCATTTTTTAACCATCATCTTGAATGTGGGCCCTGCTGTCATAAAACAATGGTCCATTTCCAACGGAAACAGGAGCGCAATGAAATGTTCACCCGTTAAATCATTTCAGCCTTTTTGAACAATAAGAGGATGCAACTGCGAGTTAAAGTGTGTGTCTTGAACACAAAAGTCTTGACACCTTCTCACCTTTCACATAGCGATCTGGTGAGAGTGCTGCTTTAAGACCGATTTGGTGAGGAAATGGAGGGAGAATTTTGTGTCACTGCCAGCTGTGATATAGGGCAGGGGAGAAATACCTTAACCTTGACATACTCGACATTTGCTTCACTTAAAATGGAGCAATAATGGCGTTAAAAAAAAATCATGGTATTGCTATCATTTTTATTCTTTGCTGCTGTTTCCTCCACATCTTTTCCTTATATTTCCACCACCATACACACCAGTGTACAGTAGTCAAAGAGGAATGTGCACTATCATTTTTAATACTCCCACATGTGCATTTTATTAGTGTAAGTTTTCCTTTCCTAAGCTTGGTGTGATTAGTTTTTGGATGCTCTTCTTTCCCTATAAAACCCAGCTGACTCCCATCCATCCCAGTGACTCACCTGTGACATCTCTCTTCCTCTTATTGGAGCTCTTCTTGTCGGAGTCGGCCGACGCCACGCTCTGCGGCGAGTATTCTCCCTCCAGGCACCCGGGCACGGCCCCTGGGATCCTGTCTCCCCCTACACTGTCCAGCTCAGGCCCTCCGCCTCCGCCTCCACCGCCACCTACTACCACAGGTGCGACGATGGCCGGGCAGGCCTCGGGCGCTCTCACCCGCGTCTCGCAGGGGTTGAACTGCCACTCGGCTCTCTGGTAACCCCCCTGCTGGCTCTCTTGGTACAGTCTGTCGTCGCGGGGGTAGGCGGCGTGCGGCGCGGTCGGCACCAGGCAGGAGCTGGAGAAGTCTGTGTAGGCCAGGAAGTCGGGCTTCTGGTGGAGGGAGAAAGAGGCCTGCTGGTAGGGCGACTGCAGATTGGCTACCGGGACCCCGGAGTGCGGGTTCCTCATGCAACCCCAGATGGAGCTGCTGGGGTGGGCGCTCCGCATGCAGCTGCTGGCTGGCTGATCCATGGCGGTGATGCAAAAACACTTCACACAATCTTGATTAATGTCTTATTACGTCTTTTCCTTTGCAGAGGAGTTGGAAAACCCCCCCTCAGAAAGTAAGTTAGGACTGGAAATCTGTATCAAGTCTTGAGAAGCATCCACTTCAGCTGACTAAATGCACATCATCGCCTCACTGCATCCACCTCAGGAATACTCACTTCTGTCAGAGGCTGTTGATTCTTCCACAGCCCAAAACGCGCGAGGATAGACGCCTTCCTGTGACAGCGTGTTTCCCTCTCTCTCTGGGAGTGTGCGTGACGTCCTTCGGAGCCTCTGGTCCTGACACACTCTCACACACTTTCCCTCTATCTTGCTCTCACACACCCTCTCTCCCCTGACTGATCTGACTGGCTTGTGGCTCGGCGGGAGAGCTGCATCCGCAACTGCATGACTCCCCTTCTCGGGCTGGCTGTTTTCACAACTCTTCTAAGGCATTCTTGACAAGTGAGCCCTCCTCCTTTTTAAACATATAGGTGGGAAAGAGTGGCAAGTTTATGGAGTGTAACGTGAGATTGCAGAGGAGGAGCCCTGCCGGCCACATGTTGGTAGTACCCTCCAACCAACCCTGCTTCATCAACTATTAATCACGGGGGAAATTTTATATGCACATCTAATGGGCTTTCCAGACGCGGGGCTTTTTAAAGGGACATTGTCCGTAAAATATAAAGCGAGCACCCACCCACATGAGAGCTGGGGACCCCGACTTATTTCAGCTCCTTAGCGCTTTCTGACACCCAATTTAGTTCCTTTTTTGACACCCTTTAGAGGAAAGTTAACCCTAACCCTTTCCCTCTGCACCCCTGATCCCCGCCTGTCCTCTCCAATCTAAAAAACTCTTTTTTTCTTTCCCCTGTTTTTATGACCGTATGTGTGTGTGTGCACATTAATGCTACACACCCAAATCCACCTGGCTGTACTTTCTTTAACTTTGAGGTGATAGAGGGACTGGATTTGATATTGGCTCGCAGGCTCTCACACCTCTTGAGGTTTTCTCACTTTAGTGAAACACAATATGAAATTTCAGAACCACATTTCAAAAACACAAGCTAATATTTTCTCTTAGCAAACACTGTGCTATTTTTTTTCTGTATGGTCGCTGTGGGAAGCCCTTCTTACGTCTGATATATTAAGCAGCAGTAGCAATAATGTATGACGGCGATCGCATGTACATTAACCGCATTTGGAACGACAGAGATGTGATTATTCAATTTTCTGATCACTGATTTTTAATCTGCGCAGGCTACTCATGATAGAAGCCACTTCCTTCATGAAGTAATGTCTCTAATACCATTAAAACCTTTTTGGCTAAACCAAAATTTGGGCTCAATTTCAGCGTATCCGTTACCCAATAAACCCACTTGAACCACACTTTACACAAATGCACAGTTTCTCTTCATACTGCTCATTTTTGCGAGCTGAGGTTTGCATTCCTCGTGTGTCCTCACTTTGCTCCTGACCTCTCAGACAGGAGGGGAGGTGGATCAGACCTCCATCGAGAGGAGAGAAAAAAGAGAAGATTTAGAGATAGAGGCTATTAGAGACGAAAGGAGGAGAACAAAACGGAGATAAAGAGTGCACCTTAGAGAAAGGGAGAACTTGTTTTGCACATCTGCTGGTGACTAAGCCAGAAAGAAAGAGGAAAAATTGGCTAAAAAGCAGCTGAAGTGACTGTATCGCTGACCCTCTTTCTTGCATTCAGCTGCCACAAAATCATTCAAGAAAAAGAGAGAAATAATAATAAAAAAGTCTGAACATCCACTACCCCGAAGGTGAATGAAAGTAAAAAAGAGGCCAAGAGAAAATTCAGATGAAGTGAAAGCCAACAACACTAGAAGGGGACAGAAATGAAAGAAAACAGAGAAAGTCAGATAGAGAAAGAGAGTCAGAAAGCAGAGTGTTTGAGGTCACACACCAAAACCCTTTCCATTTACCCAGCGAATTGTTGAGCCATGAAGCATCCCTCGCTTTTACTGGCAGTCTGAGCTCTGGCCGCACCGCAGGGAGCAGAGGTTACACTGCATTTGTGGTCAAAGCAGGGGCCATCTGTGTGTCAGTATAAATTAGAGTGTGTCTGTGTGTGTGTGTGTGTGTGTGTGTGTGTGTGTGTGCTGTGTGCTGTGAAAATATACGTCAATGTATCTCACTGAAAGAGGTAATGGGTGTTGAAATGAAAGTGATAGGAAAGAAAGAATATCCATCCCTTCACACTATTTAGGAGAATACTGTGCTGTGTGCAGAACTATTGCCCAAGCAAAATTCCCCCTTGTGGAAAATACAGTATATCTTATCTTATCTTTATGTGTATTTCTTAAGGCTGTCACATCGCGATAAATCGCATGATTGTCCATGATTAATCGTGACTGATCGCAAATTAATCGCACATTTTTTTATCTGTTCAAAATGTACCTTAAAGGGAGATAAGTCAAGTATATTTTTGCTGCTTTATGCAAATGTATGTATATATTTATTATTGGAAATCAATTAACAACACAAAACAATGACAGATATTGTCCAGAAACCCTCACAGGTACTGCATTTAGCATAAAAAATACGTTCAAATCATAACACGGCAAACTGCAGCCTAACAGGCAACAACAGCTGTCAGTGTGTCAGTGTGCTGACTTGACTATGACTTGCCCCAAACTGCATGTGATTATCGTAAAGTGGGCATGTCTGTAAAAGGGAGACTCGTGGGTACCCATAGAACCCATTTACATTCACATATCTTGAGGTCAGAGGTCAAGAGACCCCTTTGAAAATGGCCATGACAGTTTTTCCTCGCCAAAATTTAGTGCAAGCTTGGAGTGTTATTTAGCTTCCTTCACGACAAGCTAGTGTGACATGGTTGTAGGTTTTCTAGTTTCATGTGATACCAGTATCTTCACTCTCCACTTTAAAACTGAGCCCGCTACAACCTCCGAAAGATCCATTGCATTAATGCGTTAAAGAAATTAGCGGCTTTAAAAAACGATTTTGCGTTAACGCGTTAATAACGTCATGGTTCGGCTTAAAATGACTACGTAAGCTTTTAGTTTCCGGGACACAAACAGCGGTCTCTTGGGGGAAAGTCCTGTGTTTGTTTGTCCCATCCCCCACGTACCTACATAGTAGACTTTCTCGCTTGTTATATCTGTTATCATACCACGTAACTTTCATTCAACGGTTGCTAGATATACTACGTCACCTGCTCTGCGCGTCACTCTTTGTACTACGTCACTCGCTGCGGCCTTCCGCGGTCTATCATTACAGTCGTATTTGTGATACGTCAAAGACAAACTTAATCTGCTACAAAATGCATTTCCTTCCAAACTTAACTGAGAATGCAGTTTAGTTGTATGGGAACATAGTTTTTGGGAGACAGGGCTGCTGTGTTTGTAAAACTGTAAGAGTGTTTGTGTTAGAAACTTGGGAGTGTGTGAACTCTTTCCCAGTCATACACACCACGGATTGCAGATAAATGAGCTGGACATGAGTCACATCTCCCCTCACCCTGCCGACAACCTGTTTCTGTCAGTCTAGCACTGACCGTGTGTGTGTGTGTGTAAGTGTGTGTCTGTGTGTGAGAGTGTAAGTGTGTGTATGTGTGTGAGAGCGAGAAAGTCAGAGTATGAAGAAAAATTTAGATTGTATATATGTGCAGATCTTTAAGTTTAGTAAACTTTGTTGTTTTATGTGCACGTCTTCATGCTTCCAAATATATATGTGCATGACTGAGTGTGTGACCGTGTGAGTGTAAGTGTGTGTGTGTTTTCATCTGATCCATCTTTGTGACACTGGCAGGATTAGAGCCCTCCATCAGTCTCGTGTGTTTGACAGCGTGACCCCCTGTGACCCCACGTTCACCTTAGTCTTACTGGACTGTGGGAGCCTCTTATCTCTGCTACTGTTTTGGGGACGAGCGGGGGGTGAATATGAGAAGGAGGGATGGGAAAAAGAGAGCGGGAACAATAAGGAGGACAGCGAAGCAAAGAGGCTTTTTAAATTACATGCAACATAATAAGCAAATGTTTATTTCCAAGATTCAGTGAAATGCTTCTAGGGACTCTTTAGCCTCATGTTTGGATAATTCACTCCACATTTGTGCCACTGAGATAGTATCTGCTGCCCAGCTGACAGACAGATAGGAGCCAATAAACACGACTGCTGGTTTCTTTCACCCCTGCTGGTGCAGCCAAGAACCGAATCAGAGCAGCTTCTGTGCAACCAGAGCATGAAAAAGTACGACTCTACTTGAGTATCAGAAGATAGATGATACTTCAAGCCTCAGCATTAAATCTTTTGCTCAGTTAAAAATCTGAAAGGAAAATCCTAACGCGTCAAAGTACTCATTCATAGTTTTATCAATGCATAATGTCTCACACCATCAGTATCTTAAAGGTGCAGTGTGTAGGGTCTGGCGGTGTCTAGTGGTGAGGTTGAGATTGCAACCAACTGAAGCCTCTTCCGTGTGCCAGGCAGGTAGAAGATCTACGGTGGCCGACGTGAAAACGCGAATGGCCCTTTCTAGAGCCATCTGGAGCAGAGCCAGTGTTTAGAGTGTGTGCGTACGAGGGAAGTGAGTGGTGAAGCAAGAGAGAGAGAGAGAGTGGCGGCGACGGGAGCGAGTAACGTTATTGACTCCGGCCCAAGCTGTTCTGGGCTACTGTACTGTGGAGAGGACCAAGCCCCCAGGAAGAGCGCCAGGCTTTGATGCAAATTTTCGTAGTGGCCAAAACGGCGCTACTACAACTTCTGTGTCCGTCACGTGAAGCCATTGGGCCCAAAAATACTTTTTCCCATAGATTTACGTTGGGAAAGAGACGTCTGTAACTCAACGGATATTTTTTTTTTTAGGTCAATCAACTTCCCAGTATGAACTCTTGAATAGCCCTTATTTAAATCATTATGTCCTAAAAGTTGTGAAATGCACTAATAGCTGAATCCAGAGTTATTTTCCTTCCTCCGTTCATGTGAATGAGACCCAGACCGCGGCTGGAGCGAAAGCTGGGAGGCTACTGCGCCTGCTCTATGGGCCCAATGGATGCGCAAGATCGCCAAATGATCCGGGTACTTTATCACTCGCCAGTCAGGCCATTTTGGCTTCATGCGCCACTGAGTAACTCTCATAGGAATGAACGGTAACCCGCCTACAACGCCGTATCCAGTTCTCTTTATACATCCTCCTTATGTAGATATAAACGGCTCATTCTAAGGTAATGAAAACACCGCAATTCTTATTTTTCGGTGATTATACACTAAAGAAAACACACTTAATATTATACACCAATTCTACAAATAGATCCCCCTAATTGTTACACACTGGTCCTTTAATGTTGTAGCTGTTCTACAAATGCTGTCTAGTTTACACTCATTGCATCATATTTTATGAGCTCATTGCAGGTTTGGCATGTAAAACCTTAATCTTGAAAGTAAACGTGCATTTGAGCGAAATAATGTATTAATGTAAACACAAAACTATAATGTACAACTTGTAATTATATTGTACAATGAAATGTTTATGTGACCATATTCCTTATTTTCTTTAGAAACTGTCTTTCATGAAGTCTACTGTAAACAAAGAAAAAGACTGAGGAATAGCTGGAAGTGGTTATTCATGCTCAACCTGTTTCAATAACAATTTATAACGCACAATAGACTGTATAAACAGCTTCAGGCATTGAGAGATGTGGGTGAGATGGATGGTGTGTATTGTATTCTTTAGTTTGCCAACAGCTTTACCTAAAGTTGTTAGCGGAGTTGGCGAAGTGATAGACTGCTGCTCTGACAAATGGACTGGATTTTTAAGGCTGCGTAGCCAAAAGAGAAGGAAGCTGCCAGAACTTCTGACTGTGAAAACTTGTCAAAATAAAAAAAGTAGGATAGTGTTTATGTCCTCTGCATGAAAAAGTCAGCCAAGCCAGCAAATTAAATTGGTGTTAATTGATTAACAAATGGTGTGGTTACATTAGAAAGCACCACATAATAATGAGCATTCTCTAAAGCAATGTAATTCCTGGCCACAACAGTACAGCTTTCAGCATTTTTACTAATAGTTCTGTTGCAAAGACTTGGCTCACAGATTATTATAAAATCTCCGGATGTCTGACTGACTGACCGATCCATCATAGGAACTATTTTTGTTCCAATATTATACCAATACTAGGAATAACCTGCAAAATATCTGCTGATTGTGCTTGAAAACGCATTGTCTGCTAGTATTACGGCATTTATACATGTGTGTGTGTGTGTGTGTGTGTGTGGGTGGAATGGAGGGGGAACACACAGGTGCTAATAATCACATATGATCACATATGATTGGAATCAGGTGTTGGCAACAGTTTCTTGCTATTGTGAGGGAATATTATAGCTCTCTAAGGCTTTGGCCTCTCATCATCTCCCATTGTGAAGTTGTTTACCGTTTTTTCCACAGTCAGATTTTCAGAGACTATCCTACAAGGTTAAAGCTAGTTTACGCCACGATATATGTGTCTGAAAGTCCAGGCTTTGGATCAATCTTAAAAGTAAACGCTAGCGAGAGCATGGAGGTCTAAGAAAGACAACATCCATCAGCTGGTCAGTTTAAGTAATATACGTATGTTATCCAAAACCAGATTTACTTTAAACCTGCAATAACTTTCTTTTTGACCACTTAAATGAAGTAGAACAATCTGTAAACACGACAGGACATATTATATCACCTATTAGCAACGTGTTAGCAAACAGCTGTCTACTCACACATCTAGCAGATACGGCAAAACATTAGCATTCATTTGGAGTCGTGTTTTTGTGAATTAATGCAAGTCCAATATTCACTTTCACTTTCTTTCTGCTCTCCACCAACTCCTGAGGGATATATTTGCCTTTTTACCTGCCTTTTTGCTGCAGTCGCAAATGACACTATGAGAGTGATGAGCGGGAAATACGAACGAAACAAAAACAAAATCCACCAGCTAAAAGGCGATAAAACGCTTCATAGACCTGAGATAAACTGCAGAGTTGGTTGATAACAAACAGAAATAGAACAGGAGTAGAACGGAAATTCCCATTCAAATCAGTAGCAGGATGGACAAAGTGGCCATTTTTATGTGTACCGTTACCATTGCGACCGTTGTAGCGGGCTGACTTCTGTACAAACTAAACCGACTTATAGCAAGTTGCGAACTCACTGAAGTGAGGTTTTGTAGTAACAACTAAAACGAACAGTGAAGTAGTAACGTTACGAAGCACAGAGAGACGAGTAAATGAGTAAAATTTAACAACTTAATGCTTAATCCATACACACTTATCACAGTATAGGAAAGCACGTTGCTATCACCAGATGAGTGACTACTTTGTTCGGCTCATTTACTGTAATCACTGTAGCATTAAAGCAAGGTGGAATAATTTAGCTAGCTAACTTGCGGACAGCTGGCTAATTAGCTAGCTTGCTAATTCCACTACACTGGTAACAGAAGATGAGTCGAACAGTGGGCTGGTGGCCAGCGGCAGCGCTGGGTCTAACAGTCCCGACTCTTCACTCCCCGCCGCTCCAGAGAAGGACAAGCTACCCTGCTAACTAGCCAGCCAAAGCACTGGGCAAACTTCTCATACGTGCGCCATGCATCTCTGGAGCTGCGTCCGTTCTCTTCCCGGCGAGCTGTAACCACAATTTACAGCCCCACTGACGCGTGTTGTCACCATAACAACTAACAACAATCACCAATTACTTTTGTACTTGTCAAATGACCACGGAAAACAGTTCAATGTCCGTTCTACTCCTATTCTATTTCTATGCTGATAACTCTCCGTGGGTTCATCACTACGAGCAATACCTATCACATAAAAGTAGTCATGCGATCCATTGTTTATATAACAATATTGATTATAGCCACATATAGCATGACGTTTTCTTGTTTATAGTCCAACTCGTCTTTGATGGACAATTTCTCAACCTACTTTCAGTCTTAACCTTTGGGAAAAGGTGTGAAACATACTGACGCCTGTTCTAGTTTTGTGAAATCAACTCATCAAAATGGTCTTTCACCGAGACACCAATGGTAAAAAATGTATTTCAGAAGATTTTTATGAGGGAAATAAAGGAAGATACTGTCTTCTAGTGAAGCTTTCATCTGAGTTATGTTATTAATTATGAATCAACAGTCCACTAAGATAGAAATATTTAAAAAATCAGATGTTTACACAACAGCAGGGAATGTATTAACTTTCTTAACGGTAAAAGTTTTTCAATGAAACAAAAATATGTGAAATACTCTGACGTGATTTTAAGAATAAACTGTTCTTCTTGTACTGCACTTAATAAGTGAAATTTCTCAATGAACTGACCCCAAACACGTTGTCTTGTCTCATATTATACGTCTCCAGCTTCCATGTTGAGTCATGTTTCAATAATGAAAACAGCTCATCTTTACCTCACCGACACCACGCCACAAAAACTAATTTCCCTGCTGCCACAATATTACCACACAGTGTATAATATGAGCAGGGCCAAGCTGGGTCTCACTGTGGAAGCCAGGCTACTGATTTCATTGGCAACAACATTAGACTTTAGTTCCAGCCACATTCTCACTCAGCTGTGGACCGAGTTAATACTTCATCCATGGAAAATCAATTGAAGACTGCTCTCTAGTGGTTTTCAGTTGGAACAGCTGAAATAAACCCAAACCCTCACTCACTCACTGAAAGTCAGTTCATCTCCTTAAGGACAAACTGTCAGACAATGATTGGATTAGTGGCTTATATAATTTCCATATAAATGTATTCAATACAGAAGCACTTTTTTTAACCTTAAATCCCGGTTGTTTGTCTTATTCATCCATAAAAAGCTAGTCATTAATCTTTTTCTGAAGGGTAGGTATTGTGTGCAACAGCTTAGCAGCAGGATGCGGCATTACTGCCATGAAGAACAATCAGATACATTCACTTGCTTCCAATAATGTGCAACTGATGTGCTTTTGTACTTTATCCAAAGACAAATAAATCAATCTGGCTCCAAACACTAACCTCCCATCCATCATGTTTGATGGTGCCGACCAAATTTCATTCGAATTTCAGGTTATTTTAGAAGGTAGGAATCTGGCAACGAGGCTGCAATATGCGGCGAAGCTGCTTTCAGCTGTGATCTTTAAGAGTATTTGCACGCACACATGTGAAAAGCTGCACTACAGGAAACCAGAATCATCTACTCCGAGCTGCTGGTGATCACCTTGGCTATTTAACAGCCCGAAACACAAGATAAATCAAGCTAAATGTCTGTGGGGTCCAAGGAATACCCATGTTTTTGTGGGTGTCAGGAGGCACTGATCGGATATGCTTGTGTGTGTGTGTGTGTGTGTGTGTGTGTGTGTGTGTGTGTGTGTGTGTGGACAGTAGCACTATTGCGTGTTCATGGATTACCTTCCTTCCTGTCTGCCTCATCTTGTTTCCAAGCAGCGCAGGGCTGGACTTCCTGCTTTGGGAGCTGGGGCTCTTTGAAGAGGCCTACTGAGCGCGCTCCCTGGAGGGTTGTCAGGATCAGCCTTGGCCAACAAACACCTCAAAAGGGAGCAAACTCACTGAGCCAAACATTTCCTCAATCACTGAACAGACTCTTTGGGGTTTACCCTCCCGAGGCACAGGGGCACCGACTCCCCGATGCTCAATGTGGAGAGTTTTAACTGTGCAGAGGAACGGAGCTGTTCACACGCAAAGGAAGACGACGGCAAGAACACATGTGAGCACGGACATAAAAAAACAAGATGTTATTCCAAACTGACAACATCAACACAAATGACAGACCTAAATGTTTGCTATACAACATGTGCAAAAGATATATGCTCATGTTTTCAATAAAGTGTTGCATGTTTAGGACACTGTCTGTCCAAACAGCTGCTTTCTGCATGGTGCATGCTGCTTTATTCCCCATCAAGTAGCCACTCTGGTGAGTTGTTTTTTTCTGAAATGAGAAAGACAGCATGAGTATGCATAATAGCACAATTTACATAAAACTCAATACATGCCTTGATGTTTTAGTTAACAATTGCTTATTTACAGTAAAGGCCAAGTACAGACAAGACGCTACAACTTTTATAAATATAAATATACAACAGATATGCTCCAAACAATACACTTACATACAGGACTGTGAGACTGAGACATACTGTGTCTCATTCAGACCTAATTTCAGCAAATTAAATTGCCATAATGAAACAAAACTGATTAGCTCTACCAGGTAGTGTCAATTAGCTTTTTAGACTAACGTTAGCTACACAACCTCTGCTTTACCAACGACATCAGCCAGCTAGTTAAATACACTTGCAATGTTGAAGTACATTTGACTCAACAGACCATTCAAGCTGGATCGCGAGCAAACATCAGCTATTATATAAACGAGGAGAACTACCTGCCATGACGATTCCTCACTTCAAAACGCAACACATGCCACGGGTCTAAACTCTGATAATTAATAAGATTTTGTAGCAACTTACCCTTCTGTTGAGTCCGCTTCATCCATGGATCCAACATGGTTTTGTTTCAGCTCTCATTATCGTTGTGCTCCCGTACCATGCAAGATCGTTTTTTACAAAGTTTGCAGCTAACACACTTCTTTACTTGAATTTAATGAGAAGTGCTCCCACACTATAGATGATCTTGTCTAGGGCTGTCCTCGACCAAAGAAATTCTTAGTCAACTAACACTCATAAGATTTTGTTGAGCACCACTTTAAATCTTGTGTTTACCAGAGATGTGCTCATAAGTCATTCAGCATGAAAAAGCATTAAAAAAATGACAAATCAACCAAAACAACCAATCACTCGATAAATCAACTAAGAGGGGGCAACTCTATTTTGGTCGAACAGTTTTCTCCGCCTCCGCCATTCAAATGTTGTTTTCTTTGGAAGTGATGTAGCTAGCTCTGCGACACAGCGTGTAACAACATAGACCCAACAAATTAACAATGAAATTCGTTACCAACTATTTCTATAAACAAATTTTATCGATTTCATCGATTCGTTGTTGCAGCCCTACACTACACCCTGTAGCATCACATTAAAGGCAGGGTTGGTAAGGATTTTAGAAACACTTTTTGTTATATTAGTTGAAATTCTTATGACATCCCGACAGCAATCAATGAATCAAATGCTCTGACAAAAAAAAAAGAAAAAAGATCTGGTATCTGGTATTTCATTCTGCCTGAATGTAATGATTGGATGGGGAACCTACCTCCGTGCACTCATTGTGTATCACCGGAGTCTTCCACAAGTTGCTATCTTGACAGCTGTGAGTACTACAATAGCCATGTTCGCCGTTCACCTTCATTATCTTATGTTTATCTTCATACTGATAATTCTGTTGGAGTGGCTTTGGAGGGAGGCCTGAAGAGACGGACGGTCAGTGTTGCTGACTTGCTGACTTTCTCTCTAGATTTAGGGACTATTGGAGCTAATGCTGCGAGCTACTTTCATTGGAAAAGAGTTGGCAACACTGGGCTAAGGTTTTCAGCTGGATCATTTTAAAAAATCTAGTGTACTCTTGCTAGTTTCTCAAGATCGCCCACCCTGCCTTTAAACATGTAAAAGAACATTTTCATACACGTATACAAGAACACACAGAGGATCCATCCTCCAACCACACACACACAAAACATCCACAGACATAAACACAATAAAAGGAAAGGAACATCACCTTAATGGGTGAACAGGCAGCCGCACATACTGTACATCATCCCTTCCCTTTAGCGGCAGTGATGTATTTTACCAGCGGTGGCGTAGGTAAAGATGTTGTGATTTGTGTTGTGTGTTTTTTTTTAAAATCTTTCCTCATGTGATTCCTGTAAGAGGAGGGAGACAGGGAAGGAGGCAGGAGGATGACAGATGGAGAGTCCTGTCTGAACAGCAGCATCCTGTTTGCCTTTCTGAGGAGCGTTTTGTTTACGTGTGTGTACAGTGTTGCATGTGTCTGTGTGTGTACGTGCGTTCAAATGGTTGACACTGCAGGTTAAGTACTGTTTCTCTTTCTGTTTGACACATGCATTATTAGTGTGTTGCAGACATATTGCAGGACTTTTTCTGTATTATTCATATTTACTGGAAAAAAGGTGACAATATATAACTGTTGCACATTTGCCAGGTCATGTAGATGACCTAGATGATTTTATGATGGCTTTGCTGTCTTTGTGACGAAGCTGATTAGGAAATGTTAGTATTAGTACGTGTTTTCAGGTGGCAGCCTTTTTTCAATGTCTACTGCAAGTACATTTTTGCCTTTATTTTGATAACAAATAGTAAAGTGGACAGGAAATGAGGGGAAAGAGGAAGGATGACAGGCAACAAAGGTCCAGATTCGAACCAGGGACGTTGCGTCAGCATTTTAAACCCCGAGGCCTCTGGGATGCCAGGCACAAAATATAATCTTATACACTACGGAAGTATGAATATTCAGTTTCTTTCTCTCAAATACTCTGTAGTAGTTAAAACACAGTAAACCAAATTAAATTTACAAATCAACTAACTTTCCTGATTATTGATTACCAGTTTAGTCATTTTATTGGCAGCATAACGCATTTGAATCATAGACTCTATATAAGAAGTGGATGTAGTCACTATGACGTCACCTGTTAGTTAGTGGGATAAGGTTTTGAAGCCTCGAGTTCGGCATTTTGGCCGTCGTCATCTTGGATTTTTGCCCTAAAGCATCCCCTGCTTTATGGTCTATTTGACTCTAAATGGGACCATAATTTACTAAATGAACATCATGCTGTATTGAAGAAGACTTGAAACTAGCGATTGAGACCATAAAATCATGTTTACCATGTTTACTGAGGTAATAAATCAAGTGAGAAGTAGGCTCATTTTCTCATAGACTTCTATACAATCAGACTTCTTTTTGCAACCAGAGGAGTCGCCCACTGCTGGCTATTAGAAAGAATGCAAGTTTAAGGAGTTCACTTTTTAGAACCAGAGGTTTGAATACCCAAATTCAGTGGTGATTTATCTGTTAGTTATTGATAACTGCGGCTTCAAAATCAATAGAACATGTAATTAAATAGAATCACTTCTAAATACATTCACCTAAATTGTGAAGTTAGATAGAAGAAGATAATAACCTACAACCAATACCAACCAAACCTTCTTGTAAATTATGTGAAAAATCATTTTTGTTTCTTTCTAACTGGAATTATATTTCCATTTTTGACCAACTGATCCCAAGTCAAGGGTACACTTACACACTTCTGTACACTTACTAACTTTTTCCGGAGCTTTTAACCATATCAATTACAACCAACTAACTGTTATCCTTATATATATATATATATAATCTGTAGTATTTACTCAGATAACTTTTGATTACACCGCTACCATATGTTTTGAATAGCTGGAGGCCTTTTAGCTGAAACATGAGAAAGAGGCCGCAAACAATAGGACAAAAAGGCCTGAAGTCAAACTCCAACCCACAACAGCAGCATACACAACTCTACATGATTTCAGCTAAAACAATATCCTTATATTCTGAGATATGAGCTGTATTTAAATACTGAATTAAAGGCATGATCACTGCAATGGAAATAATAA